>OMKY01117827.1:0-12337 GCA_900302395.1 Bregmaceros cantori | reverse complement strand
GGTGGGCAAGAAAACACAGCGCACTGTGTGTATGTGCAAGGGTGTGTGTGTGTGCGGGAGAGCTAGAGAGAGAGAGAGAGAGAGAGAGCGGAGAGAGAGTTTCTGTGTAAGCAAGGGGGTGTATGGCTTATGACCTCTTTGTCTCAAACTTTAATTAAAATCTCACCCAGACGTCCTCCCTCATGCCAGCACTGGCCACAGCACACACACACACGCACACACACACACACGCACACACAAAAACGCAGACACATTTTTCAAGGGGTTCTCAGTGCATTGCAGTGTTGACCTCCAAATCTAACATCAAAATTGCGAGCCCGGCGCGTGGATTGTGTGTGTGCGTTTGAGTGTGTCTTGATCCACGTGTGTCTGTGTGAGTGTGTGTCCGTGTGCGGGTGTCTATGTGTGCTACCTGAAACATAAAACGCTCACACGGCAGCTGGGGCCTTAGCACAGGTGGACAAGATACAAAACAAAACAAAACGCCACAGCTGAATCTACCTTTTCTCTCCGGGCTGGCCTCTGTGGCGCTCGCACACAAACACATACGCACGCAACACACATCAAACAAACACACACACACACACACGTCACACTCGCAGGTCGAGCGAGAAGCAATGAAAGAGGAGGAAGTGTTACAGTCAAAACAGTAGAACGGCTACTGGCTTGGAAGGATGGAGGTGCTGATAGGTAGCAGCTGTTTGTGTGTGTGTGTGTATGTGTGTATTTGTAAGCATGTGTGTCTGTCTACAATGTTTTCCTTTATCTAAGGCTGTACTAAAATAATGCAGGTGTATATGAGGAGGGAAGGTAAAAGCTATCAACTCTTTCCCCGCCAATAATTTTGACAGCAATACATTTGCACTAATGTTTGGCAGACAACAAAATATTTGGTGTCAATTATTACATGTAAGCATCAACAGCTCATGTTGCCTCTCTGTCTTTTATCAGATTATGGGTGGATAACCATTAGTGATGGGCATTCGGTTAAAAAGTCTTGGTTGACCACCGAGAGAATTAACAATAAATTATTTTAGTTTGATGTTAGTTTTTTTGACGTGTGACTACGAGAGGTCTGGCTGTGTGTGCACGCCATGCGCACAGCATGAAGGGAGAGATTTGTCTATGAGTGATGGCAGTTTCACCACTCTCAATTTCGGATCAAACTCCTCAAGGTATTTAAATGATTCAAGTAATTTCAAATCAGTAAAATACCCATCCATCTCTGTCAGTGGGTTTCTATTCAAATTATTAATACTATACTTTATTTAGCTAAGAAATCGATCCATTATTAATGTGATTTGGAAATATTTGCCATTATTTTTGCACCCAAATCCTCGATCGTGCCCATCCCTAATAACCATTGCCACAGATTGCTTGTTGCACCTTATTTTTGTTTAAATAAACCCCAATTAATGTTAGTACATGGTTGCCTGCATGGGACTGAATGGTCCTTGTTTGGCTCTATTTAAGAGAAATGGTGAAACAAAACCGAAAGACAAGTGTGTTCATAAGTGCTAACTGTTGCTTCCGCTCTTCCACCCTGGCTGTACGGCCATATATGGGATGCACACCCTCAGCAGTGAGGAGCAACTGCTGCCTGCTGCTGCTTCTGTGGTCAAACGAGAAGTATGCAGTCATGGCCGACTGCTAAAGCAATATCCACAAAAAGTGGTAGAAACATCAACAAAGAAAGAACAAGAATATTGTAAAGCAATGCTCTCGGTAGGATTGTTGTCTTTCTGTAGGACAGTTCATTTCAAGGAATCCAAATTGTGACATCACAGGGGCATTGTACAGGGTGCTTGCAAGACCTTTACATCCCCTCCACTCTGCATTTAAAGCATTCAAATATCCATTCAAACATTTATAAAAAGTATTGTAAAGGTTTTGTGAGTGCTGCTAGCCGGACATTAAGCGCTATATTGGTCGGGAACATTTAAGTAGATATAACAGAAGCCTGTGCACAGTCAAAAATTATGCATTCTCTGAAACACTGTTCTGAAGAAGTATAGCGATGAAATATTAAAAGATATGGATAAATACCAAAGTCTTAATAAACACGGTGATACAATAATATCTGTGTAAAAATACAAGGTTTAAAGAAATACTAATCATGTATAATATTCTGTTATGACCCATGCTGTTAAATCAGACACTTGGGTTGAATTAATTTTGTTCACACGTGTAGCGTTGTGTTTTAATCTGTGCGAGGTAACTTAGCCCTTGCACACAGTCTGCACACATAGCCGAAAAGCACAAAACAAGCCGGCATCGTTTCAACATAACCCAGAACACAAACATAATACAACCTGAATGCTAGGCATATTTTTCCCGAAATGCCTGGCTTTGTTCCTGCGAATCGCTACTTGATGTCTGGGGTAAAAACAGGATTACCCTTCGTGTGTGTGTATTCCCCAAAAGGTACCTAAACGGGGGACCACCACAGCTCGCTTTGGTGGTCCAATTCATACCCTACGTGTGGCCGATTACGCACGTAATCTGTCCGTACGTTCCACGCGTTACCGCCATCATACCTCCGAGCGTCTTTTACATCCGTTTCATCCGTTCGCACATAATCATAAGGTCCCCAGATCCCTGTCAATTTATGCACGTAATCTACAGAGAAAACGTGTGAAACGCTCCACAGGTATCCTCAGTTTACATGAGATATGAATGGGCCTTAAGTGTCACTAGGTGGGTGACTTTTGAGAAGCTATGATTGTAAACCATGCACTCATTTCTACACTCTCATATCCTACAGCAATTGCCCCCTTGAGTGTATAATGCACACGCTAGAGAAGCAGGGGGTCAAGGCGTTTAGACAGTGAGGTATATTAAACTACATTGATTTCTATGAGTGGTATAAGGTCTGAGTATGAATAGAACATGTGAGACCAGTGCAGTTCCTCACAGGCATGCATGAAGGGTACTACTGTTCTGTGCCAAACCTCAAGGCCTGTATTTCATATAATGCTTTCATGTAATCTGCGACTAGTCACACCATGACAGGTATACCATGCAATAGTGAATTTATTATTGAATGGAATTAGAGCTGGAACCAATTAATCGATTAATCGATGATAGTCGATTATTGAAATAATCGCCAACTAATTTGATAATCGGTTAATCGGCAGCGATTAATCGTTTCATGGTTTGGCCTATTCTTTGCTCAAACGTGTTGAATATATGTTGTTCCCAATCCAGTTCTTCCAGTGTCAAGGCCCCAATACAATGTAAGCTTGCGTGAAAGCCCAATATGTTATAATTTAGCCTGTAAGAGTAGGCTCGTTCATGCTATTACTATAAAATGGAGATAGCGAACCAGCAAAATGTTTGTAATTTTAGCATTGCAAACCTTTAAAAATGTTTCATAATCATAGTTAATGCTAATAATCGTTCCGATTTTAGAGGAAAAATGACCCGATTAATCGATTAATCGCCAGTAAAAATTGCTGATTAATCGATTATCAAAATAATCGTTAGTTGCAGCCCTAGTATTTATATATTAGTAGCAATGCATCACATATAAAGGAGGAAATTCTCTTCAGAAGGCAGTCTATGTATTATCCGATCCCCCTCACCTCTTTCTCTCAGCCAGAGACCATTATTTCTGGATTCACACAAGAAGTACTAGATCTCTAGTGTACTTCTTTCTAAAGCTAAAGATTGACACAAATATGAAACTGCTTCCTCTACTGTTTGAGTTTTCCATTATTCCATGACGTTGTTGGCTACGCTGAGCTTTGCTAGTGACTGCAAGGCACACACTTGCCGAAACGGCATGTTGCCTTTTCATTAAGGCTAATTTGAGACACATGATTGATTTTGTGATGTTCTGAGCTAGTCATATGACGGCATGATATATTTTTTTCTTAATTCCTCTCATTTTTCAAATACTCCTGTCCCCTTCTGTACTGTTTTTTTTCTCCTTGTTTTTTGACCTTGTTCACTATCTGTCGATCTTGAGAGAGTTGTTGCATGCCCAACTAAAATTCCATGTGTATGTACTGTTGTCATGTACCTGTATATGCAATATGGCGAATTAAAATTAATCTTGAATCTTCTTCTCTGCTTTATACCTATCTCTGGGCTTTATTTTTCTTGCTGTGCGTTTGTCTCTGTCTATGCGCCTGCACATTGCCTTGTGTTGTTTAAAAATGTTGTTTTGAATGGTGTCCTCCTTGGTGAACGGGTGACGTCATGTCTCGAAGCCCCCCTCTCAGGCCTATTAGATGCAATGCGCTCTGCAGCTGTGTGCGTCGTCGCTCCCTCTCCTGAGTCCACAGAGATGCATGCTGTCACCCACAAGAACGTCTTTTGTCCCACACATAGTCCCCTTCCCTCTGTCAGTCTCTCTCTCTCTTTCCCTCTGTTTCTCTCCCCTCTTCCCAAACCATCTGGGTCCTGCCCTTATTGGAGATTTGAACTCCTGGAATCTGGATTCCTTTGTTTTTCTTTCCCTTCGCTCTCCCCCCCACTCCAGCTTTGTCAACACTTTTGTGATTCTCCTTGCGTCACCTGCTCCTCGAGTCGTCCCTGTATCTATCTCTCACTCTCCTTCACTCATATATAGATGGGTTTTTCCTGTTGAATCTCCCTCCCTTGGCAGAGAACGTGGAAAATCCAACAATCATTGATCATTGATGTATACACAGAGATCATGGGGTTTAAGTCCTTCAGTGGGAAAGGTCAGAGGTGGACACAAAGTCATGCCATGTTTTGGCACAATACCAGCTGAACCTAATTAGTGTCGCTCTTCGGTCAGTTTGATCTGTTAACTGGACACCTGTTTGCAGTGTGCTGGTAGAACCAAAGTGTGGCACAACTTTTACTTCACGGAAACAGAATTTTTCACCTCTGCAAAACATGAATTCTATAAAACAATATGTTTAGCTCCAAATACATCGTGATACTAGCTTGTTTTGGTTGGACATTCAAGTTTTGTTCAACTCCATCACTGAATGCAATACACAGCCGATGGCCGAGTCTTCGGAGGCGGGGTGGTTCTACCTGTTTTTCAGTTGCCTTAACCTTGGTTTCTCTTGTTCTCGGTATTTTCCGTTTTGGTCAGTGTCACAAACGGATACCAGCTCTCTAAACCGCCTGCTCTGATCATTAGCCACGGTCCAAATTAAGTGTGTGCGTTTCTGTGTGTGTAGTCTGCACACTGTGGCCCCTGCTCCACATAGCTTCACTGTGCAGCTGTGGACCTTTTTTAGCCGTATTTATGTGGACTTTTTCATCTTTGTGAGGGGAAAATGACTTTCTCACGCCTACACCATATGCTTCAGTGTGCACAGGCAAACGCCACACATGCAACACACTCACCCGAACGCACCCACACATATGCGCACATGTTTGAGTGAAAATCTGAGACTCGGAAGTCTGCCAGGTGCGTCACCCCAACGACAAACCGAGGAGCAAAGGTTATATCTGTCTGCCTGCAGTTATCTCCTATTATGGATTAACAAGGAAGAGATGAGACGAGAACTGAGAGCGATGGAGAGGTTACTTTGTTGATGGTCAGTGTTGCCAGTTACTTCTAAAAAATATATTTTACTTTTTTCCCCACATTAGTCACTTCATTAGAAGTAGGTTTTAAACTTCCCTTTACATCCATGATGTACTCAAATATATTCAGTCCTTTGAGTGATTGGCTTTATTTTTAAATGTAAAGACACATTAACAGCATTCTGGAATGTTATAGTAACTAAATAGTAAGTGATTTGGGTAAGTAACATAGCTTTAATATGATTACAGCTTTGGAAGAAGCAATATGATTACTAGCCACTGAAAAAGGGCTAAACTCAAAGTAACATAGTTAATGTAACTTAGTTACTTACATCGCTGTTTATGATTCTGATATGTGTGGATGTGAATTGGCCAGACTGAGGCAGGTGATTGAAAATAACACTGAGATACAACCAGATCAATGGATAATGGAGAAGGGGGAGAAAGGGAGAAAAAGAAGTTTAAGCATGTTGTGGGAGTGGGGGGACAGGAAGGGGAAAAGTGAAGAGAGCATATCAGTCTTTGAAGTGGAGAACAGAGTCTGTTTTAATCTGCTGTCTAATAGAACACACATGAACGACTGTGTTCTCTGACACTGTGTGTGTGTTTGTGGGAGAGAGAGAAATAATACACATCCCTGTTTATGACCTCAGCTGTACTAATTTTATCTCTGTCTGGATTGGGATGTCAGCGATTAATTGTTAATGGTCGATTAGTTATCTTGCCAAATCAGGGCTACTTTGCCTTCTTACCTCATTAGCACAATATGAAGGAGTGTGTTTAGAGGTGGCTGTTCATGATTTCTTCTTCTTCGTTTTTTTCTTTTTTTACTTTTTTTTTAAGCGGAAGCGCCATTTTTCATTCTTTATTGAGAGAGATACTGACAGGATTAGATTAAAAACTGAAATGAAGAGTCGGGGGGAGGCATTACAGAAAAGCCGGACACAGGATTTGAATTGCACTGTTCGACCTATGGTCTGGGGGACACATTCTCTAACCGCTCTGCCACCGCACGCCCCCCTGTTTGAACAGTTTTGATTTTAAATGACTTGGTTCAAGATTCCTTTTAATTCGCCATATTGTATACACATGACGGCAGTAGATACAATTTTAGTTGGGCATGCAACAACTCTCAAGATCGACAGATAGTGAACAAGGTCAATAAAATAAGAAAAACACATAAGTTATAGAGTATATACATGTGACATGTCATCATATTGAGCAAGGCTAACCTCTGCATTAAGTAGCATCAGTGCTTGAGGGAAGAAACAGTTTTTCCGTCTAGAGGTCTTATGCGCCTTCCCGAGTGGAGGAGGGAGAAAAGGTGGTTGTTCTTGTCATCATAGTGTTTGCAACATACAGTCAGGGCCCACATGAACTACATAATTAACTTGCACTGAGCACTGAGATGAGAGATCTTCAACAATATGATCTGGCACCAAGCAGAAACTGTTGTTGGTTCTTTTTCCCAAAAAGAGGCAAATATTTAACTATCCTAACCCACTAAATGAGTAGACCAAGCAAAACTGCACAATATGTTCATTTGTTTTCAAAGTTATTAATTAATTGGCTAATTCATTAACTGTCTAATTAATTAATGTATTAGCCAATTCCTGTGATACGTTATGCATTACTGAGTCGTGAGTGTCATCACATCTACATCGCTCCATTATAAGCACTCAGAGAGTGCATGCTGTTGCTGTTTGGATCACATTTTCACGTGCGGGTGTGTGTGCAGTTGCACTTGTGCAAGATAGCAGCGCCCTGTTCCCCGTTGGGAAGCCATGTTTTTGGCTATACAAAAAGTATTTGGTGTTTAGCATTGTTTTGTGTGATTAGTCTTTCCACTTGATGCCAACCATGTATTAATATCCTAGATGGCCAATTTTCCTTTGCTTTCAATTTCTATGTCACCATGAATTAATGACTAGTAACTATTGTCAGGAGAATGAAATTGAGGCATGTGTTTTTTGCCACTGTCTGATGGTTAAATTGGCATGGGAGGAGGCCTTGATAGGAGAAATTGGTACAGTTACTGTGGAGGCTCCTTGCAGGAATTTAAGATATATGGTGGCTTGCGTTACTTTGTAGCTGCTGTTGAGGTATTGTCAGACTAAATGACATGAATAGAGGCCAAATGAAATTGATGGCAGCATGTAATCTTAGGTTGCCTTTGGTTGGTGAGTGTTCTGTGTGACGTCATTTAAGTGCTTGGAATTGGTGTAAAAGGGGTTCCATGATATTGTGATATCATGGTGTGTACCTGTTGCTGCAAATGACCTGTGTAGGTGAGTTTTGTGCCGTTAAATAATGAAAGACGAAAATGCGTAATGAAATTACTAACTTGCCGTAGGTGAAACAGCTGAGCTGTACAGACATCAGAGTCTAGATGGGATTTCTTAGTCCAGAGGAATGTGATGATTCACTTTACACTCCTGGATTAAGACTTGCAGAGGTTGCTTGGAAGAAATGTGTGTCTTTATCTCTTTCTTGAGATCATTCCTTTTTATTCCCTATGTTTCAGTCCCTTCCCTCTTATTTTTATTGTCCTGCAGCGCATGTGCCAGCACAATGTGTTTTTAATGTCTGACTGACCCAATAAATGTCTCTCTCTCTCCCTCCCTCCCTCCTCTTTCTCTGTCTCTCTGCCTGTCTTGGTCCCCTCGGTTTCTCTCTCTCTCTCTCTCCAGACTCTGTGGTCGCAGAGACAAGGTCACACTCTTCACTCCTGGCAGGCAGCAGTGTGTGGAGCCCTTGCAGGTGCATGGGATTATAAACTGTGTGTGTCTGAAGCATTGGGCCGGATGCATGAACACTTGAGTATTTTCATCTTAAAGTTGCCGTGCTTTCATTGGTTAAAAAGGGGCAAGAATGTGGCCTGCTATACCTAATAAGTGAGGTGACTCGGAACACACATTAAGCATGTCGGATCGGACCTGCCCTATTAGCTCCCTGACACTGCTATGGAAATGTGTTTCATGTCGAGCTGCAACCAATTAATCTGCAGCTAATTTGATAATCATTAAATCAACATTAATCAATCATTTTTTAGAAGAACTGTTTTCAGTTCCTTGCTAAGAAATATTTTACTTTGAGTCAGATGGCAGGCTGGTCTGTCTTTTGAATTTGAAGGGGTTTGATGCGTATGTTGTCAGTCTTCCCACAGATACTGTATGTGTCCAATCATAAGGCGTCCTATCTTAATTATCCACAGTAGTCGTCTCACAAGCCAGTGACATCCATCAACAAAGCTTCCCCGAAGTACTCATACATCAAAGCTGGCACTGTAGCACCAAATATAAATATTGTGTTAGTGTAATGTACAAGATAATTTGAATCCTCAAGAACTCCATATATGTTGGTGGGCTGTGCTGTTCAGTTGTTGTTAATAATAATAATAATAATAATAATAATAATAATAATAATAATAATAATAATAATAATAATAATAATAATAATAATAATACAATTATTAGTAATATTTTAAAATTATTATCATTAAACATTATTTAAAACAAAACACAAGACCTGAAAAAGCACTGGGTGGGTGTGAACTGTAATCACAGCCAGGCAGACTCCAAAAGCAAAGTGTCCAAGTCTTGTCAAAGTGGCTGAGGGTTCCCTCGATAATACATATACACTTAATGGACATGCCTACATGAGAGCCTCCCCTTGGATCTGCTTGGTAATTTTCCTGCAGTATTGCATGATCGCAGTATAATTTTGTGAAACATTTCCAATATTTCTCATTGGGAAGAAACACGTTCCCCTGTTTCTTGGGTTATAGCTTTTCGGTGGATTTTGTATCAGGACTGCCACGACACGGTCAAAGGCCACAGAGTTGGGTTGAGTTCTGAGTAGGGCTGCATGGTTTTGCCCCAAAATAAAAATTTTGGTTTTTTTTCCACCTTCGCGATAAATTGTGTTTTTTAAGTTGTGTTTTTATTAGAGCTGCATGATTAATACATTGTACAGACACATTGCAAAACACAAATGCAAAGCAAACGCTTCATTAACGTATTTTATGAACATCAGAGGCAGGTATAAGGTGCAGTACCATCGACTTGCCTAACATTACTGAGGAAGTAAAAAATCTATATTAAAATCAAATGTATTATAAATTAAATGAAAATGCAAATGCAATTATCAGAGCTTATGGTTGGTTTATGTATGTACTAATGAATACTTTGTAAGCATATGCTTTGTAAACGAAATAGCATGACAATGAATTATATGGAACAAGAAAAGTAAGTTGAATAAAATGCATTTCAAATGCATACCATATTCTCAATATGTAAAACGGGATGAACTAACGAGCATTTGTACAAACATGTCAACGTAACATAAAATAACATTTTAAGTTTTTAATACAACATAGTAAATATATCATTGAACAACAATAATATTAACCAAAGTGATATTTTGCGGATCGTTGCCTTGCTGTATAAAAACGAAGGACGACTGTATTTATTCTTTAGAACAGAGCGCGTCAGCTCCATGTACCGCAGACTGTCGCTTTAGAACAGAGCGCCTCAGCTCCTCTCCGCTGTGTGCATCTATCTCTAGGCATCAATGCGATTGGAAGTGCAGGCACTGACCAATTGGCCACGTCAAGTGTGAAAAGGCAGTGATCCCTCTGCGTTGGTTCGTGCGATGAAAATAAACAACACCGCTTCCTCAATGCGACCCCGTGCCGTTAAACTTTCAGACGTGTGCAAATCTAACTGCCTCTCACTCTTTTAAATTTTCAATTCAATTATTTTTTTTAAATACTTTTTATTTTGCATTTTTCAAAGTAAGAGAGAGAGAAAAAAAAGAAATTATTAAAAGTTTACGAACGGATGGATAAATTTGTCCCAAATTTGGTGCGTTCATGCTCTAGCATAGCTTTGTTTTCTTGAGATGTTTTCTTGAGATGTGAGACTCAAGCCCACAAATGTACTAATCAGGTTGGGTGTTGTTTCGTCTCATTTTACTTGTGTTCCCGATGCATTGCTCGCTAAACGCTCATTTTCCCTCTCACACCTACGCAAATGCTACTCAGGAACACCCTCACACATGTAGAGTTGGCCTAATGCACCTTGTGGGTCAGGGCAGTCCTGCTCGGTTGATTATAATATTCAAATTTCTCTTTTGAACACATTATAAAATGTTCTATCTAATTAAGTGGCGATTGGTAGGCCTAAAATCCACAATTGCGTATGGTGCAGCACGATTAAGCTCTCTTTAGATGATGACAGACAAGAGCTTAATGTCATCATCGTAATTAAATCAATACACAACTGTTTATATTTATATTCATATTGGTACTTAAAACCAAGTTTTATCACATCACCTTTTCCTCTCCACCCAGCCATAGTGTCAGTCAGCCACTTACTGGCTACCTTGCTGTCTCTCTACACGTCTTGCTGCCTTGTTGTTTTGTGCACGCGCACACACACAGACACACACAGGTTAGTGTGGAGACGAGAGACGTTTGAAAAATGGAGATAAAGAGGGAAGAGCGGAGAGGGAAGAGCGAAGGAGCTGTGGTGGGTGGAGATCCCTGCAGCTGCGTGACCCTCTAGCCGTGATCACTGGGGCCTGACTGGGAGGAGGAGCAGCGTGGGGTAGCCTCCGGGAAGCCAATAGATGAACGGAAATCCTCGAGAGATAGTCTCGGTGCTTGGGGTACAATACTTCTAGATTAGGGATCTTGGACTCAGGGGGGAGGGTGCAGGGTTTTTGCTTACCTCCGCAATGCGTTGGCATTTCCCTAGCTCGCGGCTCCTGCTGTCATGAGAAACCTGGAAGAGCTTTTTGAATTAATCAAGTCATGGCCATTAATTTATTTTTGGTTAAGACTCATGCGTCAGCCCGTGCAAATCCCCTGCTGTGTCAACAGCCCTGGCGGACTGAGGATGAGACAGGACTTTGTCTCAATTTCCTGGTCCCTCTCTGGCTCTAGCCGGGAAGCTTGTCGCGTTTAGCGGATGCACCGGTGGAATCTTAAAATGAATCAAAACGCAGCAAAGTGAAGTTTGATTTTCTCATATTTTTGTTAGGATGTGTAGAGTTTTAGTTCTTACGGCGGTTCTTGCAGTGGAGGGGGGCACTCTGTGCTTCCCAGCTGGCGCTTCAGGCCGCCCGTCCCACCACGCCGGTCCCCGTGCGGCCGCATTACGGGCGATCCTCGCCGAACCCAGAGCGGCTCACTCTGTGCTGCGGGCCCGACAGAGTCCACCAGGCGGCTGATCGGTGATTGCTAGGCTTGCGAGGTCCGCGGAATCGCGTGTCCGGAAATTGTGTTCACAAAACACTGCTCCAACCGTCCAATGCCCTGCTGCGCGTCCTTCCTCCAGCACGCTCTCTCTCTCTATCTCTCCTAACAGCTTACAGAGGGATTCTGCCCAGGCTCAGAGGCGGTGGTGGGTTGGCGTTGGATCGGGTACCTCTGGCGTATGATGTGGTATGCGATTAACCAAAAATGATCAATCCCTCCAAAGCCCTAGCCCCTAAGTCCTAACCTAACACTAACCATAATCCCTAAACCTAACCCTAAACTCCCACAACATACCACTAAACTAACCATAACCCCTAACCTTAACTTAACCTTAAGCCTCCTACTCCTAAATCTAAACTAACCCTTACAAAATGACTGGATCATCGCACATCAGATCACAGGGCATTTAAACGCAATAGGTATCTGATCTAACACCAACCGGCGGTGGTGGTGGGGTGAGACGGGGCAGTTTGCGGACTTTTTATGTATTTGCAATGGACCCAAACGTGGCTATTTCAAATTGTTGGGAGCTATTCTGACCTTCTAAATTATTTTTTATAT
>OMKY01117825.1:3579-13761 GCA_900302395.1 Bregmaceros cantori | reverse complement strand
GTACAATTTAGATATCGTTCATACATAATGTACTTGGTGGACAGAGCAACTGTATTAAAGTGAAAACCGTGTTTAAAACACATTTACATTCACTTCCTCCTCTGTCCATAAGATGGAGCACCAGATGCATGGGGCTTGATGACCGACGGTGAAAGTTGACGGAAATAATCTCCCAGACATAGGATATGTTAAAATATAGATATTGAAAAAAAATGCTTTTAACTGGTTTTGTGGATTTCATAATGTTCCATTTCTGTTCTGGAACAGTTGAAGAAATCTTTTTTCCGTTTCCGTTGCTGCTCCTGGTAAAAGCTCTGTTTCCGGTTTTCGTTCCTTGAACTGGTTCGGATCCCTGCTTCTAGCTATGATGGCAGTATGCCTTTTTTGTAAGGCGTCTGCAGGAGTTGTATTCCCACACAGGGTTAAACTCTCTTACTGACTATGACATTGTTTATGACTGTGTGTCGTACAGTACCTGGGAACACGAGCACCAGAGGTGGTGAAGAAGAAGGTGCTAGAAATGATGTATAGCTGGACCGTGGGCCTGCCTGATGAGACCAAGATAGCCGATGCGTATCAGATGCTGAAAAAGCAGGGTGAGTCGTGCCTTGTATATACACTACCCCCTTCTTTGTGCCGGTGCCTGCCAAAGCATTAAAGGGGAACGCCACTGAAAGTCAGATATGGGCAGAGTAGCCATCCAAATAGTTACTCAAGTAAAAGTAAAAAAGTACTCCACAAAAAAGTTACTTAAGTAGCGAAAGTACTGAGTAACTTTCACTAAAAAAAGTCAGGGAGAGCGAGAGACTGAGAGAGCGCCGGAGAGGGAGAGTGTGAGAGAGAGAGCGCCCGAGAGAGTGACAAAGTCAAGTGAAGTCAGCAGATATTTGCCGACTCAACCAACCACGAATAAAAACGCAATAAAACTCAGAAGAGTACTTGGATGACTTCCTTTCGTGACAGTGGAAGTGATGATGTGGCATATACGTGTGCTCCTTGCTTCTTCCGCAATTGTTTACTATTGGCGTCCGTCAACGCGGCATCCAAGGACCACTGTGTGTTTTTGAAATCTGTTTCAAATCTGTTTCCTTCGTTTCGTTTCCCTCTAGTGTGGACGTAGCCTTAATCAAAGAAGCATAAATGTTCTGTGCAGCAACATGTGTCTAATGTGGCTGCCATCTTTGCCCACGCAGAACTCTAGGTGCAAAATTCTCCTTTACACAACGCGAAAATCTGTAAATAATGTGCAGCCAATTGAACCATTGCATTATACCAGCCCTATTTTTATTTCCCAGGTATTGCCAAGCACGAAACAGAGCAATTGCATGATGTGGTTGTTCCACCCCCCGTGACGCGGACCACTCGAGCTGTCTTCGAAGACGAGGAGCGATCCAAGGTAGTGTCATCAAATGACATTTTCATTGTGTGCTCCCATTGATGTTGTGTTGACGTCTGTGTTTTTCTTTGACGTCATCTGTAAAGTTACAGGTGAAATTTTAGCCTAACGAACGATTTCAATTTTAACTTGCAAAGAAGTTGCATAAGCTTATTACCAAAATAATTTCACCGTTCCGAACGGTTCAGGCAGGCCTATGTTTAACGTTTGCATTCTCTGAAGTGTACCACCACAAAAATTTTGGTCCTGAACCAGTTCGCAATGAAAACATTTTGTTCGTTCTTAAAGTTCCTCCATATTGTGAAATATTAAGTTTAGTTATTGTTCATACAAAAAAAAAATCTGGACTTTCAAACTTCAGTGCAACTGTATTAATGTGAAAAACGGTTTTTCACTGTTTCTTTTACCTTCCACTAATCCTTCAAGACAGGATTTTGTTAGCCCGATTTTGGGGTATTAGTATTGGATTACTTAGTTAGGCCCATCGCTCCCAGTGGAGCATAGGCCACCGACGACTCTTTAACACGGTTTTGGGCTGTCCTTTCTGCCTCCCCCCAGCTGATTCCAATGCTTTTGAGTTCTGCCTCAGTGTCCCATCTCCAGCTGTTTTTGGGCCGTCCTCTCCTTCTCTTCCCCTGGGGATTCCAAGTCAGGGCTTGGCATGTAGTAATATCTGCCGGTTTCCTCAGGGTGTGTCCGATCCATCCCCAGTTTCGCCTCAGGATTTGTTTCTCTACTGGCTCCTGTCTTCCTCTCTGCCACAGTTCCTCATTTCTGATTGATGTCTGGCCACCCAACAAAATCTGAAAAAAAAATCAGTGTTAGATTAGGGTGTTAAAAAAACTGTAAACACCTGTTTTACTAGTAGGGACAGATACTCTGCGCACAGAATATTTAGTGGACCTTAAAACATATGGGTGTGCAAAAATGTTGGCAAGGAAAAGGCTAAGGATTTTCCTCAGCATGTATTAAACAAAATTATTTGAATTGGACCACATTTTCAGAGTAATTCTATTTATTGATCAAATCAAAGAATATGGTCAGGTCATAAAACAGTTGGTTGTATCGATTATTGATTAACCACCCACTTTTACATATGTTACATATGGAGGTCCGCCAAATATTCTGTACATATTATAAGTGTGTAATATTGAAATGATTTTTACTTTCCAGTAGAGGTGCACCGATCCAATCCTCAGATCGGTGATCGGCGGCCCATCAGACTTTTTTCCAAGGATCGGGAATCGTGATTTTGTGGCAAATAGTTTGGCTACTACCAACTTTTGCAGGATCAGAACTCTGGGATGGGGACTTGGTATGGGAGATCCGGATCGGCCAATCATTAAAATCAAGGATCGGGATCGGCTCGAGAGCAAAAAAACATGATCGGTGCACTCCTACTTTCCAGGAAAAATGTGTTTAGAACTTTTTAGAAATGTATTTTGATGTCTTTGGCAATAGGTACAAAGTGTACCTATCTCTTGTAATAGGTACAGGAGATACACTCAAAGTGTGTCTCTATATTCCAGTTTGTTCATTTTGACTTCTGAAGTTCTGATCAGATGTTCTTAACACACGACTTCCCTTCCCCTCCTTCAATATGCCTCAACACACACACACACACACACACACTCTTTGCCATGTCCTGTTTGTACAGACACTGTCTCGGCTGTTGAAAAGTTCACATCCAGAAGACCTGGAGGCAGCCAACAAGCTGATCAAGGAAATGGTGCAGGAGGTGAGTCAGAGTTATTGTTAGCAGTTTAATATAGTATCTCCCCCACGCGCTCAGGAAATCTCTGAAGCTCGCCACTTGGAATCCCCATTACTAATTCCGTTTGGTGTTTTCCCTTCCTTAAATGGGGAAGAGCCTCTCTCCCCAAACACAATGGCTGTGTCCGAAATCGCTCCCTATCCCCTACTCCCTATCCCCTACTCCCTATCCCCCATATAGTGCACTCACTTATAGTGCACTCAACAGCTACGGCCGAGATTTTGGACACTAGAGTTAACGCCGTCAAAATTATTTTAAAATATAATTATGAATAAATATAATTATAAAATTCAACATCAACAGTCAAAAGTACTTACATTTATAACTATTTGCCGCTGTCGGTCGCTATTTACTCCCGCCGCCCCATTTTTTAAAAAAGTCATTTTTAAACCGTCTCGCAATGCATTATGGGCTGTATTGCTCCATATTGGGTACATGCGATGCTCACTACTTTTTGCGGTGCTTTGTGGGATACTTTCAGTGCACTATATAGGGTACATGGAGAATTCGGACACCCCTACAAAATGGCGTGCGCCTCATGTAGTGCACTATATGGGGGATAGGAAACGATTTCGGACACAATGATGGCCGTGTGTGTGTATGAAATTACAAACTGTTCAAGATTGCATGACTACTATTCATATAACAATGTAACACGCCAACCCATAGAGACATTAATAATAGTGTAATAATCTACTAACCTATAGAAACAATGCCCTGGCGAGCCAGAACAAACGCATCGTCCGCGCATCGCACACCCCTAGACGCTTGCATTGGGGTCTGGTAAAACCACGGTCGGAAAACGTGTCAATCAAATCGTGTTATCCAGTCACAGTGCAGTGGGTGGATCGAGCGGCATGGAGGCGGGAGAACCGAACTCTGCCCACGTCTTGCGTAGATTCTGGCTCGCCAGGCTATAGAAACAATAAGGCGAGTTTGTCTCAATTAGGGACATGGAGGGTATATTTGAAGGGAGACATTGTGGGGCATTCTCAAACATACACCAGGTTGGACCTCAATTGTGCTTGTGCTTCTGGCCCCATGGCAAGAAGGGCTCCAAGCCACATAGTCTTGCTGCTGCGGCTTAGATCACAGCACCCGCAGCGCCATGAGATTGCTTCCCCTGGCGGTCATATAGTACATGTCCCCTCGTCCCCGCTCTCTCATCCCCCTTTTACACTTTTGCTATCAATAAAATAAGAAAATGGCGTTAGTGTAACACTCCATTTTATATATAGATATAACTATTTAACATCCTTGAGGTATATTACACTATATTGTAATGTGTCATGATATGATAATATATTTAATGTTACTACAATTGTTATATATAAGTTAGCGTGCTATCACGTGATCCCCCATGTGTGGGGTTAACGGTAGACACGCCCTTCTTCCCCAGATCGCCATGATGCACTCACGCCATGACGCACTCATGGCGTTCAGATATATGCTGTGCTCTGTCCTGTCCCTGTTTCTCACTGTTAATGTTTGTAGTAGTGTGGAGAGCTGTCCATTTACAATAATAAATGACTGACTGGATTCACCCACCATCCCTGGAGTCTCTCTTCCACCTACCGAACATTACACTAGCGGTGAAAAAATAAATGAATAAATAAATAAGTGTCTGTGGGGTAATGTTGTCTGTGCAGGACCAGAAGCGGACAGAGAAGCTGTCGAAGCGTACGGGTGCCATCATGGAGGTGAAAGAGAGCTTCAGTCTACTGAGACAGCTCCTAGCAGGCTACAGCCACGACAGTGCTTCCCCTAGCAACCAGGAGCTCGTCAAGGTTGGTGTCACCCAACAATTTATCTGCGAATATTTCTTGACTGCTTCTCCGCCAACAGGACTGATAGATTATTTATTGGAAGTATGGCACACCTGCAATACCGCGTACCAGTCCCTTGACCGGGGGTGGTCGTGGGTGTGCTTTGCGGCACCTGCTATAAACGAGTTCGGGCGGTACTTCCGGTCTCTGAACGTCACTTCCGGTGTCATTTACTTGTATTTTGCTATTTTTTTAACATGTCTATTCGGTGGGAGCACACACCTACAGGGTTCTCTAAAAATTGTGGTGGTAACTTGCAGTGTGCTATTCCTCACCCAAATGTTATCGTGCGGATCTGTGACCCACAAACGCATGATTTAATAATCAGTTCAACCCGTTCCATTGTCTCATTCCTTTTGGTATGAGTAGAAGCAGCCAGCCTATTGGTCCAGAAGAACATGTGACCACTCGGTGAGTAACTTTAAGTCGGATTTTGACTGTATTTCATCAATTATTTATGTAAAATGGGGAACGATGAAAGGGAGGTGATGTGTAACTGGTCACAGACCGACATCGAGTGGTCGGATTTTGAACTGGTGTGCGCATTGTGTGTTTTTTGTGAGCCACCGCGATCCACTACGACGAGATTAAATGGAACTCATACAGGCACCGGAAGTGTGTTTCACCCGGCGCGGCAAAATGCCAGCCCCCTATATTTCGCGGGTAAACTCTATATAAGTGGGGTGGGAAAAAACACTTCAGTTTGCTTGAAAATGTTATCCTTGAAAGGGCTTTCATCTTATATCCACAAATCCATTCACACACGAGTAAGGGACTAGCTAACTACAGTGGTGTCTTTATGCAATGAGTGCTGTGCATGTAATTTAAAACACGTCAAAATGGTTGATTCGTGATGGAGAATTTGCCGATGTGTCTCTCTTGGCCGTAACGTATGTACAATGGAATTCAACGTTAAAATGTAACGTCCGAATCCAACTTGACTTTTGTTATGGCCGCTAATGGCCAGTTATTATGAAATGTGCTGTCCACTAACTAAATGTTTCTGGCTTGCATGCAGGATCTTTATAATCGGTGTGAAAAAATGAGACCTACGCTGTTTCGTCTTGCCAGTGATACAGAAGATGACGATGAAGCCTTGGGTGAGTGACACGCCAAATGCAGATACATAGATTAAGAGATACCATCCCCAAGGGGAAATTACCGTTTGCGGAATACCGTTTGCGCCTAATTACAAAATAAATGTAAAAAATGAATGCGAGAGGTAATGCTATTATGGGATCATCAGATGTTTGGATATCAGAATTTTACACTAATTGCCCTAGGCATACATGAGCACGTAATCCCTGAAGCATTGTTATTACCTGCGCAGCCTCCAAAAAATAGCAATTCTCTGCTTTTTAGTCTGCCCCAGGCCTATTGAAAACATTCTGCCAAAACCATTTTGTTTGCATAGACAGGCAAAAAAGAGAGACTGGAAAATGCCTAACTAACTAAGGTGTGATGTTGATATTTGATCATGTTGTATAAAGTAACTCAATGGTGTCGCTGGCGATGCGCGCTAAAGGCTGGGTCGACCGGCAGACAATGGGAGCACTAGATATTAAATGAGCATCAAATTACTGGAAGCTGTGCCATGCAATATAATCTGCTGGTGTTAGAATGTGTCTTTGTTGCAATTTAGCTTCATAAGGAGCGATTGTAACACATTGTTCATGTTTATATTGTTGTATTAATCTGTACTAATCAGTTTCACACAAGTGTCATTGAAGTTAGTATTATTAAATTGTGACTGTAGCTAAATCATTTTTTACTGTATGCATTTCATAAACTGACCCTCATCATCTGTAATTAATTTTCCCAGAGTGTAGTCTATCTAACATTATGGAATACCTGCTGTTTCGAAGAAGAAGGAAAAAAGAATGCCTTTTCAGTGGATTTCGTTTGTGGCCTATATTTGATTTTGGATTCAATAGAAAATTTTTATGGACATTCACAGGTTAACCAAACCCCCATAAAATTATTTTGTGCACCTACCCTATATCCGATTTAAAGATATGAATATCCTGTTTGCCTCGGAAAGAAGTTTATAGCATATTCCCTTGAATTATACGCCATTGAAAAAGAACACTTTTTGGAAGAGAAATAAAAAGGTTGGTTTCCAAAAATAGCTTTTTGGAAATAGCAGGTGTGGAAATATCAACGTCAAGTCGTTGTCTTTGTGTTCAGCTGAGATTCTACAAGCCAATGACAGCCTCACCCAGGTGATCAACCTGTACCGTCACCTGGTGAACGGCCAGGAAATGGACACTGAAACTCTGACAGCTCCAGTACCACCAGGTATGTTCCTCTTTCACAATCACAATCGGAATACTTTGTTGTAGGGCTGCAACAATTAATCGATTAATCAATGACTAATCGATTATGAAATTAATCGATAACTAATGCAATAATCGATAATCGCCAAGGAATTGAATCATTTATATTGTCGGTAGTTTTTTGCTGACATCACCACTTATTGGTCAACAGAAATTGAATTTTACTCAATAATTTCTGAAAATCCAAAATATGATTAATAATTATTCAACATTAATGACTAAATAAGATTTGTTGGCTATCGTGAATACATTTCAATGTAAATTCAATGTATCGTGGCTACATTTCAAGTTGACAACATTCATTTTTGTGCCGCTGTGAATATTTGGGGGATTTTTGAAGGGAAAATTATCAAACCAATAAACATTTCAATAATCGACAACTAATCGACTATTTCCAATTGCAACTTACGGTTGTGAGGCATGGACCATCCACAGCACTGACAGCAAAAAGATCACCGCCTTCGAAATGAAATGCTACAGAAGGATTCTGAGAATATCACGGATTGATAAGATATTAAATGGTGACAAGAATGGGAGTTGCATCACCAGTACTACTGCAGACTGTGAAAAAATTAAAACTGCAATATTTTGGGCATATCAAACGCCATGAGTCACTTGAAAAACACATTCTGGAAACAAAGATGGAAGGTAAAAGAGGAAGAGGAAGACCAACAAGAAGATGGGAGCAAGACATACAGGACTGGTTGGAGACGACAACAACAGAAGCTGGCAGAATATCAGAAAACAGAGTGCTGTTTCGCAGGAAGGTTCTAGAGGCAACGTCCTACAGCGGGACAAGCTGAAGAAGAGAGAGAGAATTGACTATTAAAATAATTGTTAGTAACACCCGTTTTGTTGATCCCAAAATGAAAATGATGTTCATTCAGCACCCATTTTCTCTGTCGGTATAGGATAAATACTAATAGAGCAATTTTGTAAATAGGTAATAAGCAACACACTATCACATGGAAGTTTGGAAGCATGCAATTTCCAATTCCCATTGTATTAGAGATGGAAAGTAACAAAGTACAAATACTTGAGCACTGTTTACTACTTTTTTCATGTATCTGTACTTTTAGACTTTTTTTTTCTCTGATAACTTGTGATTACTTGTACTCAGTAGATTTTTGATAGAAATATTGGTACTTCTATTCCTTACTTTTCCCAAACTAGGCTTGTTACTTTTTTGCGCACAGCTGGTAGGTGGTAGAGATATATATGTACAGTAAATGTTCTTTGTGTTATTAAGAGCTGGGCCTGTGGGAATGATTTGAGAATGTTTCGGATGTTAATTTAAATGTTCGGCAGTGGTATTTATGAACCTTAAGTGAAGTAAATTAGGCTAGGTTTTTAGCAATTTATTGAAACACTTAAACATTGTAAAACTAGCATTGGAAAAGCCTGTATTATTACTTTCAAAAATACTTTTTGAGCATGTTTTTTCAGAAATGTTTTTTTACCTTTTAGTCTTACTCAAGCAAGAAATGTGTGTACTTTTGCCATCTCTGCATAGCATACATAACAGTATGTAATAATATATACAACACCATATTGCAGTTACAGTTTTTGGCAAGTAACGACCTGCCTTTTTCAGACAACTCATATTCGCTCTGAACAAGGCAAGTAGTCACTTGCCGTAAGCATGCTCTTTCATATAAGGGCAAATATCTTCCTGCATCTGACAAGACTATTTTCAATTAACATTTTTTGGAAATAATTTTTATATATTGTATTATCGGGAGAATAAACAGGCATAGTATGTATTAGTAATGTTTTCATGAAACTAACTAATTAAAAAAAATGCTTTGCGAGCTGAAATCCCACCATCTGATTTGAACCTTTTTGATGAAAGAAAAAATGTTATTTGGAATTCCATCAGCTTGTGTATCAAAGTGTATCACTTTGATTTCTTTTTATATAAATTACTACTGTTGACAACTTATTTTGGATGAAATAATTGAGAGGAATCGTAAATTGTGACCGAAATAATCATATCACCACAATCTGTAATTATTACCTCCGTATAGGTGTGTGCGTCTTGTTCAGGTTCTAGCAAAACGTTTTTTTGTCATCAAAATCTACTGGCCTGTCTCTTCCAGAAAGCAAAAGCAGTGCACTCCTAGATCTGACAGGATTGGACACATCTGACTCCAATCCCGTGGGTGCCCAGCACTCCATGTCCTCCAGTCTCCTGGACGACCAACTCGTTTCCCTTGGTGAGATGCTGTTGTACTTATTCATTTAGTGGGGCTGGCTATAGCTCAGTTGGTATAGCGGCCATTCCAACAGGGGGAGGGTTGAAGGACCGAAATGAGTGTCTTCGGACAAGACGATGAAAATTAACTGTGGTTGCCTTTCATGGCAGCCATTGTTATGTGAATGTGTACATAATTTCCCATTTGGGATTACTAGAATGTACAAAAAACTAGAAGTATTCAGAGATTGCAAACCTACTCCGTAGTGTTACAAAAAATAGTATTTTCAGTGCTAGCAGTATGTGTGGCAACCCATTATCAATGCCAAGTGCTCGTAGAGTAGCGCGATTGCTATTGACGAGACCCGGAAGGCTGGTCATGTGACCGCAGTAAGCGCCCAGCGATTTATCGGTAAATTGGTTATTAAGTATGATTATGTTACATATAGGCTACAGAAATCCACCAACATTTAATCACTTCTTCCGTTCGTCATTTCCAACAACTCTACAAAATTTCATCCAGATCCGTGCACAACTTTTTCAACGTGACCAAAAACATAACCTGCTTCGCAGCACAGCCCCGGTGCAGGTAATAATAAACGTAGTCTTTTAAAATGTAAAATAATTGAAATAAAAACAAAATGTGTTTGTACTAC
>OMKY01117815.1:0-12362 GCA_900302395.1 Bregmaceros cantori | reverse complement strand
GGGTCTGGGAAACCTCAAATACCCATCGGCAACAGAAAACCGGACCAATCAGCGCGGACGTGGGTGGAGTTGGTGTGGGCAACGTAAGACGGGGGCGGAGTTGGTGTGGGCGACGCAAGACGGGGGCGGAGTTGGTGTGGGCAACGCAAGACGGGGGCGGAGTTTGGTTCGTGACGTGTGGCAGCGAGCCCGCAACGCCTCGGGTGTGTGTGCGTGCGTGTGTGCGTGTGTCGGTGTTTTACAGATGTCAATAAACATATCTATACTCTCTCTTCATCTGCTGGTGAATTTGTCTGCCTGGCACTTTGAATACACAACCTCTCTCTCTCTCTCTCTCTCTCTCTCACACTCTCTCCCTCTCTACCACTCTCTCTCCCCCTGACACACGACTGACAAAATGCCTGCAGCGTCGCCATGCACAATCCCTCGCGCGGCCACAGGCACAACACAGTATGGGGCTGGATGCAGCAGTCTAACCGACTTTGTTACACAGCCAGCCTCACGTAAGCAGGACTATCTGGAACTGGATTGGCCAACTCAGCCCGTGTGTGTGTGTGTGTTGTGTGATATGTGTGTGTGTGTGTGTGTGTGTGTGTGTGTGTGTGTGTCTACACTCCGCATCTATTTCTATATCCACCTCTCTCGCGTGCGCGAGTGCCGTGTACATTTAAATAGGAATTGGAGAGGCGGACATAGTGCGGAGGCAACACGCTGCAGGGAATCCCACTCTTTATTTCTTTTTATTTATCAATAATAATAAATACAGCAATAATAACGATGATAATGCGATACATTTTATAGCGTTAACATCACAGTAATCGCAGATCAATTTACAAAACGACAACACGGGTTGATGGTCAATATGTTTTAATAGCTCTTAAATTTTGTTTTGTTTTTCACCCCGAGAATGAATGGCACTGGGCATTTTCGGATGGATGTCGACATTTTTCATGTCTGATCTCATTCAGTACTTAGCAAGCATAGGACGGCGGGTGAACGTGGAATGGGATCGTTGCAGCGCTACTTCTCCCTGAGTCCGTTACCTCTCTCACTTTAATTCAACACACACTCGCACGCGTACATGATTCCTATTATGCATTGACTATAATACACTTGATCTCGTTCTCGTTCGATGTCGCTCGCAATGGAAATTAACAAAAGACGTGACAGCCAGCCTCGTCTTTGCTTCCTCAAGTGTCAGTCAGCTCCTCGATCGTCACGCCTACTGCGCTGTGATTGGTTTGCCTGATTTAAATACTTGTCACGCCTCCACGCCGTTTGTCCCACCTACTGCACGGCGATTGGATGGCAACATTTGATTGACATGGTTTTTTTCAACGTTTTTCGCAGTTTTGGTCAATGAGCTGCACCAGACCCTATTCAGCGTCTAGCGATGTGCAATTCGTGGACGATGCATTGGGTCTGGCTTGCCAGGCTATTTTGACAATGTATGATGCTTATTATGATGTCAAAAACTTTTGAGTTGAGTTATGAAAACCAATACGTTTTCCTGTGTTCGACCAACAGTGAGTGTGTGTGTGTGTGTGTGTGTGTGTGTGTGTGGTGGGGGGGGGGTGTCGCCCGTGTAAATACTTCATCAGTCATGGAGATGGGGCCTAATGAGTGATTGTGTATTGCAGTGCATTTGGACAACTGCGTTTCATCGTTTTAGTGGATTGGAGGTGTGTATGTGTGTCGGTGTGTGCGTGTTTGTGGGAGGCGGAGTGTAGTTAGCACATGCAAACTTGATGTTGCTCGCACCTAACGACTGTGTGACGATGCCGTGCGAGCTGCGTTGATGACAGCCAGAAATAACTTTCTACCAACGCAGTGCAAATATTCAAGTGAGCATCTGGTATTCAAGATGAAACTTTACTAGAAGATTTTTTTTTTTCGTATTATTTTTTCAAATTGGGAATCATTAACAACGATCAACTTGTGTTATTTCAATTCATGGAAATGCAGCAATTTAGTGATTCCTGTTAATTTTTTAACTTTTATGCCAGGTTTATACGGACACTGGCTTCCGACTAGCGTTCAAAAACACACTTTCATATCTCTTTCACGCTGCAGCGATAACCCTCAGTCCTCACACATGTGCTGTACGCGTGCAGCTTGCAGCTGAGGGTGGGGAGGCTGGGGGCAGTGCTTGAATCACACAATTGCCGTGAAGGAATTCTGGTCGTCACAAACCAAAACAATGAAAATATGTTTCATATTAACACATCTTGTGAGGAATTTCTAATCTTTATGAAATATTTGTGCAAATAATTCAAAACAAAACACTATGCAGAATTACTTTTATTAAATCAGTGTATTGATTAGTTCTAGATAGCAGCTAAGCTAAAGCAGCATCACGCAACGTTTTTCCATTTTTTCAAACATTATTTTCCCCATGGAGAAGACAAGTGCCCATTTCTTTCCTGCGGCAAGCAACTCAAATGTAAGATATTCAGTAAATAATATGTTGGTGCTATTAGATATATAAAAATGAAATAAAAACTTGAACGTTGCTCATTTAGAACAAAACAAAAACAGACTTGGTTGCGCTTGTTTGTGCAATAAAGCCCACAATTCTCAAATCTAATTGTTGTGAAGTTTACCCAAATTAAATCACTTGGGTCCATTAAATCAGAATCTGCCTGTTATCCATGTTTCTCCAACTGGTTACTTTTCATTTACTCAAACAAAGGCGTACACAATTGAATTGATTTTGAGCAGAGTATATTGGATAGTGTTAAGGACTTTGCTAAGTTCTCTGTACTTTGAAATGTTGCTCAGTAGAATTTCAGAAAAAATATTCTAAATAAGTATTATTGAGTTTTGCATTTTCAGACTGACATCTTCAACATTGCCTGTGGCTATTAGCTGCAAGCAGAGACGGCAAGCACTTTTACCGTACTTATGTACATTTTTTTCAAGTAACTAGTACTTTTGTATTTATCTGACGACTTTTTACTTGTACTCAGTGCATTTTCAACACATGTATCAGTACTTTGTAATCCTTTTCGAAAACACACCCGTTACTTTTTATAACTATATAAATACAACACAGATCTAGAAGACCTAGAATATGCATCTTTACACTAACACAAGCTAAGAGATCATTATTTCATGATATGATGACTTTTAAAAATAGTTTTGAGTATTTAAGCGCCTGTACTTTTTATGCCAACTTGAGCAGATATTTAGATCACTACTTTGTAATCTCACTCAAGTTGTTCTAGTACAAATGTATACTTTTACGCAAGTAACAAATCTGGGTACTTTTGCCATCTCCGGCTGCAAGTGATACGTGTGGGCACCATCTACAGGAGTAGTGTAGTTACCCGTGGCTCCAGCGCCAGCTTAGGACAGACAGGAAGACAATAGGAAGAGTGCCGTCCACGGGGTCTCGTCTGTCTCGGTCCTCCGTGGGAGAGCAGGAAGTACTAGGAGACTGTTGGTGTTAAAAATATCCCCCTCCCCCGTGCTAAAAATACAGACAGCTAAACACGGCGTTATAGGGCTGCTTTATAGAGCCTCTTTTTTTTTCCTGCTGACGGGGAAAAAAGTTTTTGGAGACGCGTCCACAGACACCACCGTCCACAGTTGCCGCTGACGGAACACGGGTGCAATGTTTTAAATAGTTTGTATGAAATGCACATAAGGTGCAGTGGGTCTTTTAATGGCACGCTAAATGCAGGTAGAAAGCAAAAACAACCTTTTCAGAAAATAACATCAAGGTAGAATGCTCGCCTTTTAGTGCTTTTGTGCAAGTTGGTTCGGACCCGGCACAATAGCGCCTTTGGGATACAAAAATGTGTCCCCAGAATGGCGCTATTAGGCCAAAAAAATAAAATTAACGTGGGAGAGCTCCCATTGAATTGAGTATTTGAAACATCCCTTGGGCTCCACTTAATACAAATAAAGTGCCTACTGTTGTATGACACTTTCTAGAGGCCAAAAAGAATGCCAATGAATGATATTCAACAGAGGAAGTCAGGAAGGCCAAAGGACACTGGTTCCTCAAATACCACTCCAATCCAAAAGTGCATTTTGCCATAGCTACAAAATTACCCATAGTCATATGGATTGTTGATAGTCATATGGATTGATAAATATGTGGGGCCTGGAACTGTTGCAGCCCGTTAGACCACTATATTAGGTCTTTATGTAGGTTATGTTAATAGAGGTAACAATATAGGCCTACCTATACAAAAAAAAAACAGGAGAATTAAAATAATTCAGAAGAGAACAAAAATATGGGCCAGTTTCTTAAAAAGGCTTACCCTGGAGTGGAATACGTGGTGGCTAATTTTAACCTCTTGGAAGGATTGTGGAAAAAGGATGACAAGAGAGTCTGTTTTGACATTTTCTAGGTTTTCCCTTCCATTCAATTAGCTAGCCGCTAGTTTAATTGCTCCCGATCTGATCGATCCTATCGAAGATGGCAGCCACGAGACTCGTCTACTACTATAGGCGCATAACACACAGTCGCCGTTGCGCTAATGTGACGTGATATTGCAAGTAAAGTGCTCAGAATTAGAGACCTATTTTTCTCCTTCGGCACATTAGTATAAAAAAGAAAAAAACAGCCGCTGTTTAAAAGGTGCCCCGTTCGGGCTAATCTTATGCAAGATGGCTGCCGTGAGACCCGCTATTTTTATATCTAGGCGTGAAACTGTAGTAGTGTGCTATAGTGTGACGCGCTACCTTCTATATTGCATGTAAACACAGCGATCGACGTCTGTTGGTGGATTCTTACTGCTTGGAGTTTTGAAATTCTGGACGAGGGTAGATGAGCGCCGGGGTTCACACCAGGCTAAAGCACGGGGTGAACCACGGCAACACAGATTGCCATAGAGCTACAGAAGTGGCAAGTCTCCCGAGTCCCCAAACGAACTATTTACTTCTGTAAATAGTTGTAATATTTAATACTGAATTGAAAGTGTTGGATATGTTGTGTGACTTTAACTGTGATATTATGGTTATTTGCTCGTTCGTAGCCTGTAAGTTAACGGGAAAACTCCGTTAGCTCAGCTGTCAATCATTTTGCCAGTTGGGCCAGCTGTCAATCATAGTGGCACCGGCACACTGTGGCCCTAATGTGGCTACGCCACTGGTCCACATTGTGAGCTTGCTTCCCCTAAACACCACTGCATACATGTGACATCTTTGTACAATATGTAACATGACAAGCTAAGGAATTAATATTTACCAGAATAAGCAGTTTTCTTTAATAATACTTTTTAAAAATACTTTTGAGTGGATTTTGGTGTGCCTCATATCACAGCAGTCATTTACTACAGGTCCGCTTGTCGCCTGCTCTCAACCGCCTTTCACACTAATGCTGTCAAAATGGGAAAAAGGCGCTTGGGTCAAAAAAAAAAAAAAAACATTTCAGAGCTGACTTGAGTCGATATTTGGATCATTACTTAATACAACCTTTTCTGTGAATGTATTTTACCTTTACACGAAGAAATCTGCGTATATCTATAGCTTTCAAGCAGGCAAATCAATACGAGACTCTTATAACGCATTCAATGGGTTTATTGTGACACACATAGTCCCTTAACAACTGGTTCAACGTTTCAAGACAAATTCAAAATGTTGACTAGAAAACAAAAATCATACCCACCTGATGTCAGTACCACAATCCCATTCACACACACAGACATACCCACATGCACGCACACAGACAAACACCCTACCAGGGAGCACAGTATCCTCGCTTACCTGATCTCAGCCAGCATATCGGATAGCCTGGCAAGCCAGAAACAATGAACTGTTCACGCATTGCTCGTCGTTCACGGTCGTTGGTCTGGACCAAGCAGACACCCAATCGATCTCATTGGTTTGCCAATCAGAAGTCCGTGAAGGCGGAGCTTTGTGCAAGCTGTGGGTGGAGTTTTGTACGCACCACAATTATATTTTTAAAAAGAATCCCCAGTGATTTGATAACTCCATTTAGATACTCCCCTTCCTTGATCCTGTTTAATCCAGACCAGTGACCTTGAACCGCGAGTGATGCGAGAACGATTCGATGGCTCTGGCTTACCAGGTTACATTACAGGCACTCCTCTCGTACTCCCAATAAAGCAGAAAATTAAGGGTTACAAAGCAAGGTAAAAAGCTAAAGACATGAAGTCAGGCTCAGCTTAAAGCGAGTCAGTGACTCTTGTTTGTGCTATAGCCCCCAGGGAGGATATCCCACGAAGCAAACTCGAGTTCAAGTCAGGCTTTCTCTGTTGAGACTTTAGAACGAAGTCTGAAACTTCAACTGTGTTTCGTGTACCCTCCCCAGCTTCGTTAACTTAAGTCCAAGGGACTGCGTGTGCATTGCCACAGGTAGAGAGAATGAATATACTACTATGGCCTTTACTATCAACTTCCGATTCGGAAACTGTAAAGCCTATGCAATTTTCAGAGTATTTCTATCATCAGTCATGTCTATTTTAGGAGCTGAACAATATCACAGCAATGTAAGTGACATATAGGAAGCACCCCTTTGCCTCCATGTCAGGGAAGCATTGATGATAGGAAGAAATTAACCCGTGGCGTCTCTTCTGTTTTGCAACATTTTTCTTCTGTGAGGATTAAAAGCAGAAACAAGGAGAAGGAAAAAAAAAGATGCCAATCTTGCTGTTAAAACCGTAAGTTTTCCTCAGAGAACATTGGCATGCCAATTAATTATCTTAGATGGGGGGAGAAAACAAAAAAATACATTTAAAACATTTACATCTTGGCAGTCGGGGAAAATCCACACGCCAACCGGAGCAGTTGGGCCACTAGGCGCGAAACTAACATCTTTAAAGTTGCGACAGACATGGAGAAGGCAGATGGAGACAACGAGAGACGGCAGGAGGTTTTCCTCCTTGGACCATTGTTAAGACCTACATGACGACGATCGGAGCAGCATCATCATCATCATGAACTTTACATATTTAAACGTTCTACACCACAATGTTCAAAGTTTATCAAAACGTTGAAAATAAATCAAACGTAAAAGACAAAAAAAAAGCACAAACTAGTCATCTGTGTGGTGGAGGAGACGAGCGGGGGCAGGTTAACCGAAGACCTGTCGCAGGTCATGCAAGGGTCAACCAGGCACCGATCCTCCTTTCTTTTGTGGGCCATTCCCCCAAACAGTTCCAGTGCCCCCCTTTGAGGGCAAGGATAGCTTCGATTGCCAATCACTACCTACAATCGCTTCCGAAAAAAAAACGAAGCTTAGCTTCGGGGGTGTGTGGGGCAAGATCCGAAGAAGGCGACAAGGTAGTGTGACACAGGAACGTGGGGTGGAGGACAAGGGCAATGAAGAGGGAGCCGAAGCGGTCTTTGTGTTTGTATGCGTTGTCTCTCATTCCACGGCCTTGAGGCTGAACGAAAGTTTGGGCCGGGACTTGCCCTTGCCGAGGATCATTTTCTGCTCCTCTTTCTGCTGCCGCTGACGGTCCTGTTCCAACTTCATGCGCTCCTCGTGGATCTTTCTCTGCTCCTCCACAATACGCAACTGGTCCTCAGCCTAGAAGGAAAAATGACAACACACAGAGGTGTTAATATGTAGAGAAGGGATGACTCTTTACCATATATTTTATAAAATGGTTATTTAAAAAAAGTTTAATTTTGAAACCACAGCCACACTCCTGATGTCCGTCAACATCAAGTTTTTGCAGCTTGGCAGCCACTATTTGCACATGGGCCTTGTAACGTTCAAAAGCAGCTCTCCCAGGCAACAATGAGCCACAACGGAAAAAATAGCTGTACATTAAAATATGCCATTTGCACCAAGCATTTATAGACACTTCCCTGATATGGACTTCCTGCCCTGGGAATTCCCACAAGAAGCACTTGTGGACATGTGTGGATTGTGATTCTTGCAACGGCATTTAGCGTTATGTTCAAGTAAAAAGCACGGCAGCCGACAGCGTAGCTCGACGGCTACATAACACAGAGAAACGCTTGTGATGATATCAGTGTGGCTTGGGTTCCAATGTGCCACACCCCCAAAATACAACTCAAATATCACAGAAGCATAATCTAATGTTCATTGAACTCCTCATCAAGCAGTTGATATGAATGGCATCCTTAATTTGGAATAAAGGGTGGCATGTTTCTCAGTTGGTTGGCGGTAGCTCGGTATGTAAAGTGGCCGTTCCAGCGACTGATGACCAAAAGGTTGCTGGTTCGAATCCAGGCTCAGTCTCCAGACAATTGCTCCTGGGTCGTGGCGAGTGCCTTATATGGCAACTGCCACCATTGGTGTGTTGAGAGGCAAGTGTAAAACGCTTTGACTACCATGAAGTGGTACTCAAGTGCTATATAAATACAGATGTTCTTTCTTAAAGTTATGTTGTAAAGTCATAAGGAAAAGACCTAAAAACCTCACCAAAATTATGCCTCATACCAAAGTTGTCTATTACTGAACAGAATAGCATAAACAAGCAAAACCAACCATCGCAACAAAAGTGCCAAGTACAATACGCCTCAATGGAAACTTCCTAGAGTCATTGCTCCAAATGTGTTGCCGATGGCTCTAATCCATTGCAACAATGTACAAACAAGCTGCTAGAGTTAGAGGATTCTCTCCTGATAATCCATAACAAAGTATGTCCGTGAGTGTACAGTGGACACACGTTCTCTTAAACAACCTGCCGCCTCACGCCAGGACATAGCAGATCTGGAGCTCTTCAAACATCCACAAATTTGCACAGAATTTACCCAAGTTTGCCCTGTGGACATGTTGGTAATGCATTTTCCACAACTGTCCCATCCTCCTCTCCCCGTCGCCCCTTGTGGAATCGGCCAGGCCTAATCAAGCCCAAATGGAGTAACAAATTAGTCACGGATGGGACAGTAGCCCAAACAGAGGCACAAATGCCACATGGCAATGAATAAAGAAAGACAAGGTACTGCATTTCTTGCGTCCCTTCCTCACATGAAGAGTAGGGCTGCATGATAATGAGAAAAATTCATAATCACAATTATTTGGATGATAATTGAAATCACGGTTGTTAATCATGATTATGAAACATCTTGAAAAAAAAAAAAAAAAATCACAAAATTAAATTAAGTCTAACCAAGAATGTACACTGTACATACACAAAATAAAACTGAAATACACAGCTAAGTTCATACTATTGAATTTATGCTATTATTAATAGCATAAATTCAATAGTATGAACTTAGCTTAGGCGGGCCTACATATGTACTAGGTAAGGTCTAGACATATGTACTAGGTAAGGTCTAGAATGAAACTGAAAAGCCAAAAAAAAAAAAAAATCATGTCCTTAATTTAGAGGGAAAGGCTCCCATAAATGCATAGATTTATACCTTAGTGTAAAGACCAGCATCGAATGTATTGTAATGTGGCACCCAAACTTTGAGATGGGTAGTTCCACGAAGAGGACTGGTGATAATTTGAGTGTTGTGGAATGGAATAGAAACAGCACAAATCTGCTAAAGTTTGAGTTAGCCTAAAAAACAAAAACAAAAAAACCCAAAAAAACCAATGTGGCTCACTTACCTGATCAACTACTGCTTACCAATTACGCACGTGCATTTTAAGTTTGCATTCTGTGTGCTTAAACCTTAAAAATTAAGTGAAAGTACATTTGTGAATAAAATTAGCAGTTATTTACAGATATGTGTGTTCCTTTTGGAAATTCTAACAGAAAATTCCTGCTAGGATATCTAGACAGCATTATGCTCATTGCTGAAGACATGGCAATGCAAAAATGTTGGGAGAATAAAACAGTGAATTAGTACGAAAGTGGGCCGAGACAGATTGGAGGAAGATGTTGCAGAAATGTCAGCGACGGGAGGCGAACTTGTGACAATGCCCGTACCCTTGTACTAAGTCACAATATGCCCGATGTGGCCGTTTTACCGACTGCACCAGAGAGCCAGGACGAAATGGTGCATTTTATGGTGCAGCAAAATGGATGATTTTTTTCAAGGGCCCTTCGTGCAACTCAGTCAACTCACTGTGGTCCTAAGGCTCATCTCGACACGGTATGAAAATAAGGATATTGTGCCACCCTACCACTGTTCAGAGTCATAATTCTGAAGTAGCACCACACAGAGTGCATTCACCACGACAGAAACGGGGAGGAGGGGGGGGTTGTTTTTGGAGAAACAAACCCGGGAAATCACGTCACCTCTCTGAGTGCCGCTGACCCAATGCGGAGGGCAGGAAGTTGAAAAAGTGCCACTAAAAGCCACGCACAGAGCGGGGCGGAGGCCAGAAAGGGAGAGCTGTCAACTTCTCCAGGACAAGGAAATGATGCGTACAAATAGCGGCGAGTCCGCACAGCCCTGTTCGGAGCGTGGCCAGAGGGAGCCTGGGTGCTTTAATGGACTTGGCCCTCAACAGAACCTTAAGCAATGACGGAGTGGCGCTGCACATTTCATTTGGAAAATTCCTGTTCACCAGCATTAATTATAATTTGTAAGCAGGCATCAGAAAGTGCATTATATGTTACGGTTCAAGTGTTCATTCCCCCTCTGGAGTTTGTACAGGAAGGCAAGTTGAATTCAAAACCTTTCGAGAGCAGTTCAATTAAAACATGAAATAAAAACATTTGAATCTAACTCCGTCAATTCTTTCTACAAATTAATATGCAAGTAAGATGATGGCGATGAACAAAATGGATTTACTAATATAGAGGGTAAATACAAATATTTTGTATATCAATTAAATGGCTATTAATTATTATTATAGCAACTTCAAATATGGTGAATGTTTTAGTTCAGGTTATTGATATATATACACACACAGAAAAATTGCAGATTATCCAAACCTGGAGACATTCCACTTTTGTATTTTAACCATTTAGGAAGTTGATGAAGTTCAGCAAATAATTATCTTTATACGCAAAATGTAATAATTTTGATAATATAGTCATCATCCATCTGTCAGCTATCTGCATGTCCGTTTGTTCGTACCATGCGTACGGAAGCAACAGCAGTCAGTTTTTGAAAGGATTGTTGTTCATTCAACATATCTGCAGACTAAATATATAATACCTGCCAGACGTCGCCTAGCAAACAACTTGTGTATCAATATGTAGGCGCCAGGTAAATTATGTCTTGGATAACATGCTCAGATGTCATAATTCATAATACATTTCCCATACAACAACAACAACAACAGATCAGTCATTTAAAAATATATCAGGTGACATGTCGCCAGTGAAGTCTGGTGCCTGAAAGGCACACTATTGTTTACAAGTTCAACAACTGTGGCAGGTGGGCAAGATTGCAGGGACTTTTTTGTCAGAAAATCTAGAGATAAACATACACCCAAGATAGTCAAGAGTCCGCTTGACGCCCAAACACAAAAAGTTAATTTGTATTCTAATTGTCACGCAAGACCATATGAAATTAGATGTGCAGGGGTACTGTAACATAGGCCCGTCACAATATTCCATAAGTCAATTCATCGTACAATAACGTTTGAAAGTACAATAACTTCTCTGGCTTTAAGACTTTGTTTCATACATTTCTTTATTTGCTGTGACGCACAATGGCGCTTACGTGTTGATGCACTTGCAAAAAAGTACTTGCAAAAAAACTTGATAAAGGACTTAGTTGTGGTCCTGGGAATTTAGCGCAGGTTAGTTCCAGGGCTAAATTAATTCGATTTACCACGTTTATGTTCAGAATTCATTTTTCCCAAGCAAGACATATGAATGTATATTATTTATATTTGTTCATATTGGAATAGAAACCGGAAGAAATACCTCGTCATTTTGATTAAATAACATTTATTGATATCATCGATTATCGCAATTTCTTGGCCAATTTATCATCCGGCAAAATTGCTTATCGTAGGCCTCGAGTAACAGTAGTTCAACTGAAGAAAATGTATACAGTTACGATGGAATGTTGAAGGAAGAATGGAAAATAAAAAGAATATACCTGAAACGTAGTTCACATCATCAACATCATCAAAGCCAAAGAAATAAAAAATGTAGACGTTTCCAGTACGTACCAGTTTTGCCTGAGCCTCGGCGATCTTACGATTATTCTCCTCCAATATTTTTTCCAGCTCCTCGCGTTTAGATTTTTCTTCCTCCTACAGGACAGAAACGGCAAGAGTTAGTGCACGCAGTAGGGGGGAAACAGCGTTGGCGCTAGCCCACACGCACACACAGACATATCCAAGCGCTCCACACTCGCCCAAACACACCATTCGTTTCACATTCACACTGTACCAATCAATCCCAGCACACTATACCACAGGAAAAACTGGTCCAGCCGTACACGACCACACTTGGACATTCTTTGCAGTCACAACCAGAATTTTTCAACCCAGACCAGTGTCTTACATTTAATAAGTACGGGGGGGGAGGGGGGACTGGGATGAAATGATGAGG
>OMKY01117812.1:0-17657 GCA_900302395.1 Bregmaceros cantori | reverse complement strand
CCCCCCACCACGTCCGCACTGATTAGTCGATTGATTCCGTACCGACGGCGAGCCTGATTAACCCAGACCCAATGCAAGTATATAGCGATGTGCAATGCGTGAACGACGTGTTGGTTCTGCCTCACCAGGCTGTCATTTGATATGTATAGTAGGATTTATTTATTTTTTTTTTTTTCATTTTAGTGAGTAGAAATATAGAAACTAAGTTTGCAAAAATGAAATGGTGTCTTCCTGTTTGGGCGTGCAGAATAATATACAGTATATACATGTTACGTTGCCATATAGTTTTGTACCTTCACTATCTCAGATATTCACATATTGTTAACGCTACATATTGTTAAAGTCTTTACCAAGTTTTTGAGATGACTACATTGTACTAATTTTTGTTGCCAATTCCAAATGTATTATACATAGTTTACAATTTGTTGATTCACATATTGAAGGGGCAAAATGGACCAATGTGGAATGCATTTAAAAACATTAAATTAAAATATACAAGAAAATGCACATACTTAATTTTTTCAGAATCCAAATGCAAGTACAAATATAAGCGTAGTTTTTGTTATCAAGGTCAGAATCCACAGTAATGACGTAGGATGACAACATAACCAAAACAACCAAGGGTTGGGATAGAAGCCTACTGCCCCTTTGCCCAAGGGGTGCACAATGTGTCAATTGTTGTGTACTTTGAATTTGGGCCGTACAGAGTACACCATCTAGGTACTTGTGGCACATGTTTTGTCCTTTTTGAAACGGGACAACTTACAACCCCACATTTTGGGCCCACCTGATTTTTTTGGGACCACCTGTTTTCGAATTCCCGCCTATGTCCCTGTTCACTGGTCACCTGAGTTAACATGAAAAACAAACACGTTTCTTTTTTTAACCGAAATTAATTCATGTAAAAACATAATTATACAGACCCGTACAGGACAATATGTCAACAAACTATTCAAAAACGTGTCGTGCTGCGGTCAAGGCACGCTGAGTTCCCGGGGCCTTGGCCATCGTCCGCGATGTCATCTTTCGGCCAAGATCAATGCACTGAATCACCACCAATTATCATCCACCTGACGGCTCAGCTTTTAAACACGGTCTGTCACCATTATGATACACCACAGTGAGTCATCGCGGTGTCTACCGCTCGTCCATAGAGGGCATCACCAACATCCGGCACGGTAATTTACATCAAACATGGCGAGTGCACGCACTCGTGTCATGTAAATCGACATCCCACCCGCATACAACTACCCGTTTAATTTGTCAGTACTCAGGACTGGACTTGCATCAATCGGAATTCAGCTGACCCCCCCATACCCATACCCCTCCCCGTTCTCCCCTTCACTTCAAATGCGACCTTGCGAGACATCAGATGCGTCGGTCGATGCCGATCAAATGAGCCAACCAGTAATTGCGAAACTTCTACCCCCCACGCCCACTCCCTAAAGCAAACACAGTCCAATTTCTTGTTAAAATAGCGGATGCAGCGACGTTTATTACGAATATTACGATTCGAAGCTGTACACCTTTAACCCCACGCTGGGCTGGAAAGAACGCACGTCGTGATTGGTACATGGGACACTACGACAATTCGAGCTCACGATCAGGCTGCTATAAAGGACCGAGCCTGAACGTTTTGGTAGTTTCCTGCCTGTTGACCGAGTCCAGCAGCAAAGATACTCGTGTTTATTTACAACCTCTATCCTCTCTCCGCTCCACCCCGCCGCCCCCTTTCTCGTTCCACCATAACCTCCGTCATCAGCACCACCAGCAGCGATCTGCTGCTATCGCCTCCCGTGAGACGCTCCAGCCGAGCGCAGCCGCGCCGCGGACGCCAGCGATGTCTTCGCCGTTTCTTGGGATATAAAACTCGCATCAGCACCAGTACTGCGCGACGTCGCAGGCGACGAGACACAAAGTGGGAGGAAGGAGAGAAGGAAAATACAAGGGATTTCGAGTCAGGAATCGTGGCTCGCTCCGAGCGGCGATGCTTTAACTCGTAGACAGGACGAGAGTTCGCGCCGCGACACAGACACGAGCTGCGGCGACTTAGCTCGTGATGGCCGTTTTCCGGCTCTGTTTGTTGCTGCACGTGGGCATTGCCATCGCGTTTGACCACAAACCGTCAAACGATGACAACAGTGGCCGGCGTCTTGCGCATCTCGGAGACTCCCGACGAGCAGCAGCGGCGAACCAAGAGCATCCTCCCTCCAGGGTCACCAGAGGTGGGTAGTAAACAAGTGACTATTTATTTTGCATTTTTGCTAGACACGTCTTACATTAATTTTCGATACTTTTTAGAAAAAATGGTACTTTCCCGACTCGCGGGTATAGTTTCAGCAGGCAGCCACAGCGACACACCGCTATGTCGAATCCGCGCTATTCCGATTGCGTTAGAACTAGAAGTGATATTTAAAGACGATTTGGACAATAGATGACTCCAAGAAAGCAATGGTGTTTGCTGTTAGAACTTACACGTCTTTCATTTCAGCTACATTCATATTTCAAATTAAAGATAAGACTCCTCTCCAACTAAAAAAACTAAAACCCAAATGCCCTGCACCAAGAGATGTGCGAAGCGGTGCATTTAATATAATCCCTTTAACAAACATCCCAATGTTTTAATTATAGGCTGAGTGTGCACACTCCCTGGCTGCTCCTAAAATGTACAGTATACAGAAGGGAGTGTGAAATACGTGCAGCTGTGGTGTCCATCTAGCTTATTTTTATATGTATCCATTAAAACGTAAGCTATCAAATCAATTCAGATCTCTTGACACATGTGCTTTTTTTTACATATGCATGCATATGTAAAAAAGCATAGGCATGCATATCGTCAACGTCAGTATGTTATTGATGGAAATAGCTACAGCAAACATATGATTGGATAGATTTTATATCGATATACCTGTAAATATACCCAGGTATGTGGTTGTGCTAGAGTTGGCTTTCGTTGTCCGTTGGATCCTAATGGTGAAGTTCTTCCATTTTTGCGATATCCTTTCTCTGACATCTGCAAGTATGCAGCAGATGAGACCGACAGAGGAGCATGCTACTGTGCAGCTGTGCAGGTTCTATGTTTTCCAGCAAACTGATTCCCAGCCTGTTTTCCTGAACCTGCATTGTTTTTTGGGGGTAATTATGCATCCTGTTCCGTCTGTGAGTGGAGCCACTTCGCCGGCAGTTTTGAATGGGCTTCCATTACCAATTGGGTATTGATTATTGACCATTATAACAACAATCCGTTGTTATTCTGGGTGGAATTTGCATACTTCGCAACTAGTTAAATAAATGGTACGTTATATAGTAAATGTCTTGATTGTTAAACAGTTGCATATAGTTGCAGCTTTACACTGCACTCGAGAGGCAATGAAAAAAAGAAACACAGTATATTACAATGAAATGGTTACATTGAACTGCGTCAAAGTGCATTCTAGTGGATATTTGTCCTGTTGGCGTGCTATGGAATGGAAACATACTGACGATCCATGACGGGGTGAGGCTTAGCCTGGACTATGCCCGGCCAGAGGGTTTGGATCTTTCGAAATCGACAAATTGGATTTGTGGCACCAATCAGAACCCTGTTAAGGTGTGCTTTTCGTGAAGGTGGCAGCGATCTATGTAAACAACAAAGGCGGATATTTTGTTACAATCTGCTTTTTATAATGCTGAGGATCTCGATGAGGGATTTAGTGTAAAAGAGGAGCAGAGGTGAGGATCAGATGTGTGCACTAGAAGTGTTCTACAATCCTTCCCGAGTCGGCGCTATGACAACAGGTGTCTGTGCGGGTATACCAGAGAGAAGTCTGACATGGTGATCAATAATTTTGTCCTTAAACTAAATTAATATATTACATATAAGGGTGGGCGATATCTTGATACTTACAAAATCTTGAGACATGTTTTGATATCGAGAAATATATATATATTTTTAAGTTATTTTTTCCGGCGTCAGCGCCGTTTTTCCATCTTTATTGGATAGGATTAGTCAGAAACTGGGGTGAAGAGATCGGGCGTAGACATTGCAGACAAGTCGACGAGCGTAGTCGAACTCGCGACACTGCGGACGCTGCGGTAGACGCAGCGCCACTAACATGAATGTGGTCGCGTTAGGTGCGGTGTCCATAACCACTTGGTCAACGCGGACCCCCATCGAGAAATATTTTAACGTATCACACATATCGATATCTACAAGATTTCCCCGAGTATGGCAGACACATGGCGCAGCTCCTGGAACGCTGACCTGAACGCGCAGGCACACATCGAGCCGCCCGTGTAATTGCTAGGGTCCGATTTATCCACTCGGTGTGCTCCCGCGGCCGGGTGGACGCTCTGCTTGCAACGGCAAGACCACAATTCGGAGGACTCAGCTGGCTAGTAAAGCTAAAAACACTGCTTGCTGTGTCATTCACAAAGCGACTATTCAATCTGAACTACAAGTGTTTTGGTGAACAAAATATAATTGTGGGCTGTGAGAAGATTATCAAAACACCTTAATAACGTGCTGATTAGTTAATTCCGCGAAATACAGCATTCATAGTTTTAATTTAAACCTATAGAAAGAATGGCAGCAATACAGGATGGGGTACATGTTCAAATGATTTGAGTCTTTGAACGTCATTGAAATGAATGTGCATGTGCCAGAATCCCAAATCCAATCTCTTTGCTTTTGAATTGAGAAAATTATACGATAACACATTAATAAAGTTATATTATATATCACATTTTAGTAGTGACTATTACTCATAGACTATTTGTATATTATTAAAAATATATAATTAGTTATAATAGTTTTATTAAAAACAATTAAGTTCCAATATGGAATATGAACATCTCCCAACAATATTTGTGAAATAAATAAATGAATTAATAAATAAAAAAATAAATAACAATTAAGTAAGTAGTTGTGTTGTGTAGGAGTTGATGGTAAAATCCCTTGTCAACTGCCTTTGAGACTCCTACGCTAATTAAAATACAAGTTATGGAGAAACTTATATCAAAAGCAATAACACATTAAAAACTCTGAGAAAGTATTTTAATGTAATCATTTTTCATTGTTTAAATTTTTTATCATTTATTTTTAGGTGGTGTTGGAATAACTATTAAAACATAGTTTACAATAAAAATAATGAAGTTGGTGCATTTTTTTGTTCCTGCGTAGGATATCGAGATTCGAGATATATATTGTACATCGAGATATAGCAAACGGCCGCTAGTTGCACCCGCAATCTCATTCTTTCGGTTACTACCCAAAGCTCATCACCATAGCTAAGGATGGAGCTGAAGATCGACGGGTACATTTTACATACACCTTTAGCAGTCGGGATTACTGCATAGGACTAGTTTTAAATGTGATGAAGCTGGCACCTTACCAGCCACGAACCTCACTACACATCTCTGCAGAATTATGACAGATTTAGGATACATAAGGGAGAGATTGAATATGTGATGTCTTGCTGGCCAAGAAGCACCTGTGAGCAGGATCAAACGGAGCCGTATGATTTCATTACCTGAATTACTCGGGTACTAAGCCATAACCTAAATAAATATCCCTTTAAGTCTCAATGATGGGCAAGCATGCTCAGAAGTCAGAAAAACATAACCATGAAACCACATTCCAAGACTCCAAAATCCCAGAAAAAATCCAAAATTTGAATATCAGAGATGTTTTTTCTTTTTTTTTCAAGTTATTTTTTCAGCGTCAGCGCAGTTTTTCCATCTTTATTGGATAGGATTAGTCGGAAACTGGGTTGAAGAGATCGGGGGTAGACATTGCAGACAAGTCGACGAGTGTAGTCGAACTCGCAACACTGCGGACACTGCGGTATGAATGGGGTCGCGTTAGGTGCGGTGTCCATAACCACTCGGCCAACATGAATGGGGTCGCGTTAGGTGCGGTGTCCATAACCACTCGGCCAACGCGGACCCCTGAATATCAGAGATGTTAACATAATCAATAATCAAGCAGAAATCCAGCCACGCACTCAGTAGAGTGTGTGTTCTATTTTATAAAGTAGATAGGGATGTCAAAGATTAATCCATAATCGATTATATTCAATCGAATGAATTCATTTCTTTACACTTGTTTCTCACACTTCTTGCACTAAAACATGTTCTAGTTAACCTGCTCCAGTCAGTGACCCTGGTCAAGGCACTAGCTCAGAATTTGGAGTTGGCCTGCTCCTCAGGATGGGTTAAATGTGGAGGAGGAATTTCACTGTACATGCATGTATGTGTAACACGTACACTATGTGTTTGTGACTAAATGACTAAATAAAGTACTTCTTTTACCAAATGATTAAAAATCATGATGATCAAATGATCAAAAATGTGTACGCCATTTTTCATATTTATTTGATAGGATTAGTCGGAAACTGGGTTGAAGTGATTGGGGGTCGACATCGCAGACAAGGGGAGGAGGACTCGCGACACTGGGGATGCTGCTGTAGACACAGAACCATTAACATGAATGGGAGCGTGTTACGTGCGGTGTCCATAACCACTCCGCCAACGACACCTCCATAAATAAATAATCATTCTTGGCATGGGATATTTAGTTAATTACTTTAAAGTCGCTTTTTATAACATAACAACATAATAAACTAGAAGCACGCAGAGAGTCCAAACCTGCGCCGAGGCCATGGGGTCACTGATGCCAAAACACCCAGAACTATTATGTTACTTATAGGCTACAGACATGTATTCACTTGTTCCGTTTGTTCGCTCTTCGTGGTACGCGGGATTATAGTCAGAAAAATTAATATTTTCACGATCTCCCGGAGGTGAGATACACAGTAAAGTGGAAGCAACTGCTACGTGTTGCTGCACTCTGTAAGCTCATAACAGTTGTCAAACTATTATTACTAGTATGTTACTTATAGGCTACAGAAATGCACCAAACCTTCTCAGTTATTTTGCTGACAGACAAACCAACACGACCGAAAACATGCTGCTCGGCGCAGGTAATAAATATTTATTCTTGCTTATTATGTCTACTAATCTAGACAACAAATGCATAATAACTACCACTGCTTCCTTTTAGTCTTTATATTATTGTCAATTAACAATGCCATTTTATCCTCTCCACATACAGTCAGTCAACAAAAGGAAGCAAGCACCATGTCAAACCATCTCCCGAAGGTCGTCACAGCGTTTCTACACACCGGGGATTCGCACACGCTGAGACGCGCCAACTGCTCCCGGAGGTATGAGCTGCCGTCTTTGTTACGGCTAACAAGACCGCACGAGAGCAGCGGTGGCCGTAGTCATCACTCACTTGGCGGCTCACTGGAGACGCTGGTCCACGCTGCCAACTTCCTCAACATGGTGCTGCAGGCTAACCGCTCGCGGGAGAATAGTCTGCGGCGAGACATAGAGTGGTACCATGCGCTGGTACGGAGTATGCTTGAAGGGGACCCCAGGATTTACCGTGCAGCTGTCGTCTTTGATTTGCAGCCGCGACACCACTCGGGGGGCAGCACCGACCCGGCGGTACTGCTCCAAGCCAGCCGGGAGGGAGGCGGAGAGATCGTCCTCCAGGACCTATCAGATGTGGCCCGCCCCCGGCTGGAGAACCGCACGTCAGAGACTGAGTGGTATCATGCAGTGAAAGAGCGGAAGATGCCCAGCTTCCACAAGCGCGTGCTAAGTCAGGACGTGCTGTCGGTGGACAACTCGTTGCGGAGAGGGGAGAGTTTCATCCCGGAGCAACCTCATGTTGCGTGGTCTGCTCCGTACCTAGAATGTGAGCACGGGAAGTTTCTTCCTCGCTGGATGCTGACGCTCTCCGCTGGATTCTACGGTGTCTCGGCCAACCAAGAACCACAACTCAGGTACAAACCTCTCAGATATGGTCTGTTTGAACAGAAGAGGCAATTAAAAGAAAAAGAAAAAATACGTTATTTTTTGGGCCAGGCGCCGTTTGTCATTCTTTATTTGAGAGAGTTAGTGATAGGATTAGCTGGGATGAAGAGTCAGGGGGGAGACATTGCAGAAAAGCCGGAGACAGGATGAGAACTGCTCGACCCATGGACACGCTCTATAACCACTCTGCCACCTCGCCTCCCTGAAGAACCATTTTTAATCTGGACAATATTACACAGGAATTATTTTAGCTACACAGAGAGCACAGATATTTGTAGCTTAGTTTATTGCTGTGTCCACAGGGCACATCTGAATTTCTATGCTTAGTATTGATTATTTGATTATTAGATAATGAAATCATCCCATGCATCACTCAGGCGCTATGTGCAAGTACGCCCATTCTGAGGGTTATGCTGTTTAGTCACAGTAGTCGTTTAGTCACAATAGGGTTATGGGTTAACCCTAAAATGAATCCCTACCCCTAACCCCTAGCTCTATTGTGACTAACCGACTACTGTGAACGACTTGCTCCCATCCCAATCTGAGTTGGCCAGTTTAGTCCTAAGGTCATTCGTTGCGTTGAAAGCCATGAAAGTCAACAGGATATTTTATGTGCCATTGAGTGCACACTCGGATCCCAGCAGCGTTTCGAGGGATGAACGGAGCTTTTTACTGTTGAGCCTCATTAAAGACACACTTCCCCTTTCCTCTCTGAGTCATTAAAGCAGCACCGTGTGATATATTTACTGTCTTCAGCCATTAAGGGGAGTGTCGTATTGATCAATGGCTTACTTTGAACCACGCTTAGAAGACTAAATGTATTGTCTGCTACTCCATCCATGGGGATCTCATGGGCGCCGAGCGGCTTGAGTTGGGGAGGGGGTGGTTAGGTTTGCACTAAAGAGGTGCTGATTGCGGCTGAACCCGCAGATAAGGCTCGAATCGGGCGTGGCGTAAAATCAATTTGGTCAAGGACCAAATAGAATAACAATATTCCAAAGCTATGGGATGATGACTGGCGGTTTGGTTTTGAAAATCAACCGCCCCCCAATAAAAAAATGTACAAATGTAAAGCGGGTTGATAGATATTTTTTGCACTGGTTGCGGATGGATAAATACGTCATCCGCACATCTCTAACGGCTACTATGAACGTTGTTAACTTTGGACTTGGTATTCGGTACATGGAAGCAGTAGCACCAACATTTGTTCATCTACTGAGGGATGTGGAGGAGGGTTCTTGCCATTAATTTTCAACCCTGACTAGGATGCTCTCACAAGAGTGACTAGAAGTACTGATATATAAAAAAAAAATGAATAATGTATGGTAGGATCTCAGCCGCATTGAGTATTTTTAATATATTTTTTGCCTTTGCATTAGGGTTGGGCGAAATCCATGTTTTCATATCACAATATTGTGAATTTAAAATATCACCATATCCGATAATATTGTCTAAAAAAAAAAACAAGGATATTTGTGGCCTATGCTTTTCCAGGCTACCAGGTAACCAGAATATTGTTATCGCGGAAACAGTGCGATATATCATGATATGAACTGTAGGCCATATAATAATTAATAATATAACCTGAAAATGTTATGCAAATATCACTCTCTGCCTGTTAGTCTGACTGCGATGTACCCCCAAAATGTCTGCCGCCCCCAAGCTGTGATGTCACCATGCACAAGCCCTATTCAAGATCTGAGTTTGCCTGCCACTGACGGACATTTGTGGATGCACACTGTATAGAATGCTCAGGCTTAGGGGTGTTCGATCTGACGATCTTGAACCGTCCCACGATTCTGAGCAGTCACAATCTGTTATTTCTACTAGATCAGCAGTATCGCGATCCACATTGAAAGTTAGTCAATCTGATGTATTTCTATGCCTCAATACCGCGCCCACTCATGACACGTCACATGCAGTGTTTGTCATGGCGGAGGCGAAACTCCACATCCATTTTATGGAATTGGTTTGGCGGGTCTCTGCAGCGTGTTGAGTGTCTGTTCACCTCAAATGGAACGAGTACTGCTCGGTTGTAAGATGCTGCAGTGGCGGGTGTCTACAGCGTGTTGAGTGTGTCTGTGTGTTCGCCTGTTCGCCCGGACACGGAGCGAGACCCTGCAGCGCGCTCGGACACGGAACAAGTCCTTCCCGGAGACTTGTGTGTCTGTTCGCCCGAATCCTGCTCCGCTGAAGCCACAGTGACACGGAACAAAACGTGTTGTGGAGATTATTTTTACTATATATGGCAATGGTGATATATAATCTTCACGGCAGCGCCGTGGGAACCCACTTCCGTATCCACAACACGCTTCGTACAAAATAATAATATCCACAAAACGCTTTGTACAAAATAAAATTTCCCACAACACGCCAAACCATTGCACAAATGACAGTACAGTAGGTGTGGTATGAACGGGCACAGCATGACACCGACGACTCACATTTTAGGAAACGGCAAAAAAGATGCCATAATTGGCGCGTTTATAGAGAAAATTATTGATTAAAAAGCATCAACCGCGCTGCCCAGTAGCTCAGTCAGTTGGGCGGTGCACTGGAGGGCACGCATATGCCTTAATGGCACGGTGAGTCGGTGGTTCGAATCCCACCACCGACGTATTTCCTGCATGTCTACCCCCCATCTTCACCTGTTTCCACTAACCCTAATAAATAAAGCTTGGAAAAAACATCAGTCTAGAGGAAATATTGGCAGGCAATGTATTTTCAAAAGGTGTTTTATTAAAGAATACACATTAAAACATATGGAGGCAATAATTTTTGTGGTGTTAAATGCTGAGCAAAGGTTTACTGTCAATCTTGTAGTCAATTTTTTTTAATTTTTCTAGGAATTTTGCCACCATCTGGTTTGTCGACTTAGCTTTGACATGGGGTCAATTTGATCGTTGGATGTGGATTATATTAAGAAACGTCCTCAGGGGAGTTCACACACACACAAACTGGCATAAAATATATACGCATGCACACAAAGATTTACACAAATATCCAGACACACACACACACACACACACACAGACGCGCAATCATTTCACAAACACACAAACAAAAAACTCACAGATGCAAGCACACACATCCTTGGGAGCACAAACACACAAACAGGAAGGCACAGATATGCGCACACACATACACATATGCACAATCATTACACTTCGACACACACAGACTTGCAAGGACACACACACAGATGTGCACACACACAAACAAAAAAACACACACGGGAACACACACACACACACTTATAGCACATTTGCCCAGCACATCATTCATCTCCTTTGTTGTTTTCCTCCGGTCTTCTTTTCCATCCGCTGCTAAAAATAACTCGGCCAAAGTCGTAGCGTACCACACCGCACGTGCAGACATGTCCATTCCATGCAGTGCTGGACGGCACTTCACGCACGGCCCAGTTTAATGCGGGCGGAGATCAGAGGAGGGAGCGGAGCGGTCATCCTAATTGGAAGCGCTTTGCGTAACGTGTGAATGCAGTGTGTGTGCACAAGAATGTGTGTATGCACACACGCATATGTCATCATATGTGGATCTGTGTGTGTATGTGTGTGCACCCACGTTTGTGTGTGTTGGTTTGAGTGGTTGTATGTGCGCATGTGTGTGGCTGTGACTATGTACAAGCAGCCGTGTGCCGACTGCGCGTACATTCCTGTACACGCTAGACTTGGGAGATATTGATATTTGTATATGGACAATATTGACTCTGAAACATATTGCGGTTTACGATCATATCGTCCAAAATAAGTAAATAAATAAACAAAAAGCCTATTCGCGTTATTACTGAATCCCTGCAGTGCACATTAATCGTGCCCGTGTGAGGCAGCCATTGAGCTGTGGAGCCACAGCCCAGGCTACCGTCAGCAGACAGCAACTCTTCGTTTATTGGACTACTCGCTTTAAAATTCTGGATTCATTCAGACATCGCCCCCGAGACTCGATTGTCATAGCTTTGCTAAACTCGCCAACTGTCGAGGTTTACGAGTCTACGGCTCTGCCACATTCCAACCCTCAGATGCTGTCGGCCATCTACTTGTCACCGTGTCCCTCAGGCTCGAGTTCCATAACTAGTGTCTGAGCTGACTAAGCCTTGCTAAACTAACCTCATCCTGGTCCCACAGCTCACTTTGATGATCACCATGTCTTTCACTAAATGTGTTGAATTCCATCTGTGTGTTGATCATTCTTGCCCGTGAACTGAAAATACAATAGAAGAATGCCTTGCACTATCACATAATCTCTTTCATGTGATGCATGAAGCACCAATTACAAAGTATATTTTTCTAGCAATCCTTTACAATTGTCCAACTATACAAGAAATACAAAAATATTGGTCCACTGCCCCACGGGTCACTGGCCGCTGCAGTTATATGGATAATGGAGATTGAAATGGCCATGACGGCCGACCTGTAGCACATACCCATGGGGTATAATGTTTGTGTGTGTGTGTGTGTGCATATGTATGCGTGAGATGCAAGGATTGAGCTGAACCCGTGGACCCTGCAGATGAATCTGCGGTTGGTTGCGGTAGTTAAATGACATAATATTACATCATTTTCGCCAGATGGCAGGCGGGTCCGGTTTTGAAATAATCGCTCTGCTAATGTATGGCGTAATGTATGGTGTATTTTGCAGCGAATGGGGACGCGTGCTATTGTGAGCGTGTCCGAGTGTGTGAGTTTTTGTCTCTGTGTTTAGGTCAATGGGCTTGAAGGTGGAGGTAAATACTCGCAAACAGAGAGTATTTTTCTGTCTGAACTGACCCACTGCTCAATAGGTTAACATGATATCAGTGGATGAATGAATGGATTACACTGTTCTCTCCCTTTTCCCCTTTCTGTCTCTCTCTCTCTCTGTCTCTCCATGTCCATATGTCACTTGCACCGTCTCTCTCTATTTGCCGCCCTCTCACTCATCTCTCTCTTTTGCCGGATTCCTCCCAACTCACTCTGTTTTTCTCTGTTTTCGCTTACCTTTGCGCTTTTTCCCACTTCCTGTCTCGTGGTAAGAGAGCTCTCCCTTCCCTCTTTCCCTTTTAGCTTGTTATGGAGTGTTCGTTCTCACAGACGCAATAAACAATCACAGCCATTTTAGTGTGACCTCAACCAACCTTCCTGAAGTGGTGATGAGATGATGTCAGTCACTATGGAGCTATTCAGCTGACAGTTGTCTTTGCTATAGAGGAGCACTAAAGCTACATGTTCAGCATCTATTGTGTGTGTAACCAGGGGTCGGAAGAATAACAGTTTTGAACCAGGCCCTGTGAAAGTCTGAATGAATGAATGAATACTGTCCAACATTTGTCATTGTACCTGTAATTGAGTCTTGAACACAAAAAAATTCAAAGCCCGCTCCTCAGTGTAAACATAATCAACCAATAACAACAACAATAATAATAGTAATCTCTCAATGAAGCTGTGCAAACAAGCAGAGGCAGTCCATGTTCTCACATATGAGAGCTCAAGTGTTGATCACCGTCAGGAAGAAGCTGTTCCTGAGTCCATTTCTTTTTGCGTTGATGCACCTGTAGGGTGTCCCTGAGGGCAGACAGGGCAGAACCAGGGTGGTGTTTGTCCTTTATAATGTTTTGGGCCTTAGAGAGGCAGTGCGATATAAAAATGTCATCCATGCTTTGATATATGCATTTGCTTTCCACCACGTGGGGCTGTAACGGCAGATTTCCATTGGCGGACAATAGACGGGTTTATGCGCGAAACAATGGGCGGAGTCATTTTCCCGCCGTACTGTTGGTCACTTCCGGTGCCTTATTGTTGCCTATGTCAATTGGTACTGGACTGAGGTCCGAGGACACAAAACACACACCAGGTCAAAATCCGACTACTAGATGTCGGTCTGTAACCAGTTACACATCACCCCCCTTGCTTCGTTCACCATTTTGTATAAATATTGATGAAATACAGTCAAAATCCGAAAAGTTACTGACCGAGTGGTCACATGTTCTTCTGGACCAATAGGCTGGCTGCTTCTACTAGTAATTCCAAAAAGAATGAGAAAATGGAACGGGTTGCACTGATTATTAAATCATGCTTCTGTGGGTCACAGATCCGCACGATAGCATTTGGGTTTGGAAAAGCACACCGCAAGTTCCCACCATCCATTGTGTGCATTCCCCCTAAGTAGACATGTTGAAAAATAGCCGAAAACACGGCAAAATAAATGGCACCGGAAGTGACTTCCGAGTACACATTTAACCGGAAATACGCCCGAACTCATCTATAGCCGAATGCGGATGCGACACCTATCGGGCGCCGTCACTGCATGCCGTTTCCAAGTCTTTGACTTGTTGCAGTGTTCGGAGCGACTGGTCGATTTGTCCAACGACACTTCAAAATAAAGTTCCGACCACGAATGTGTTGCGGTCTGCAATGTGTTTTGGCTATTAATAATAACAATAATATAATAGACGAGCACATTTGCACGTGCCTACTCACAAGTGTTAACAACATACATATCGGCCGCTATGTCAATGCCATTACATTTCTACTACGTCGGCCGTTTAGTATGTGCAGTATCCATCGTTGTGCACTTTCAATTAGGGCTGCAACTAACGATTATTTTAGTAGTCGAATAGTTGCCGATTATTGAAACGATTAGTCGATTAATCGGTTGGATAATTCTTCCTTTTAAAAATACCCCAAATTTTAACTGCAAGCGACTATATTACGTTAAATGAATCCTGTTAACTTGAAATCTTATCAAATTTGTTTCTTTTTTACCATTTAATGTACAAAGATCAAGTTAATCTGACAACAAAGGTATTGCGTGTCATTTATACTGTAATATTTTCATGGTTTTCTTCATTTTCATGCATTTTTTCATCAATTATGTTAATGTAATGTTTCATATTCTCTGAAATTATGAATGAATATCACAGTTGTGTGGAATTTGACGGAAAACTCACATTTTGTGCCATTTGAGATACAGCATATGTGTGTATGTACCTGACGACTCCCCGTGCGCTATGTGTGTGTGTCGCTCCAGCCTGATTTAGACAAAGCACACTTGGCTCTCTAGCCTCTTCCCTCCTGAAGACAATGAATCAATATGACCCTCAATTAGTAATGAACCATGACGAGTGGTGGCCATTTTGACCCCCTCCTCGCTTGCCTGTTGGAGGGTCTGCTTTAGTCACGGCCCCAGCACTGATGGGCATTGTAACAACAGCTTTGCCTCGGGTGGAATAAAGCCCTCTGCTTTGCTCAAAATCAATGCGAGCTGTGCGTGGTTTATTGCTTTTCAAACACGGCTACACGCGTTAATATGACGATCAGGGCTCCGAACCGGTTCAAGGAACGAAAACGAACAGAATTTTACAGAATTTTATGAGGAGCGGAAACGGAAAAACATTTCTTCAACTGTTCTGGAACAGAAACTACTGCTATGCCTGGCAGACTATTTCCGGTTGTGCATCCATCCAATTTTCACTGTCAGCCATCAAGCATCTGAGGCTCCATCTTGTGGACAGACAAGGAAGCGAATGAAATGGCGTTAATACAGTTGCACTGAAGTTTGAAAATCCACCAAATATAATTTGTATTAACTATATCTAAACTTAACATTGCACAATATAAGGAACTGTAAGAACGAACAAAATGTTCCGTGTTCCGAACCGATTCAGGAACGATATTTTGGTGCCGGAACGGTTCCGAGAACGAAAACGTTAAACTTAGGCCTGCCTGAACCGTTCAGAACGGAACTCTTTAAAAATAAATTTGTTTTCAAGCCCTGATGGCGATGCACAGAGTTCAAGTAGATAATACAAAATAGAAAATAACGCATGATAGCATATATCTTGTTAAATAAGTAATTTTGAAAAAAAATGACCCATCCTTAAAAACTTGCTTTACCACATAGACTGTATATAAAGTAGACACAGCGTACATGACGTCATCCCATTGCTTTCATCAAAGTCGGGTTGAAGCCGCCGACTGCGTGCTGCCATTGTTGAAAGTACCCGTATATCCGGAGACAAGGAGAGACAGAGAGAGCTACACAGTAGAGAGAGAGAGACACCCCACACGTGACTTCTTTCGGTGGTACTGTCCGCTTAGGGCGTCAACAACAGAGTCAGGATGAATGGGATCCTATGGGAGCTGAAATAAAAAATATTAATGCCAAATCTGATGTGTCACACAATTAACCGATAATTATCCCAGCAATATACATTAAAAAAATCAATTAGAAACAATCTTTAAATAGATTAAAACAGCTGCTAAGATTGGAATATTTGCATTGGAATTCCCATAGGCCTCGGATTAAGGAGACTAGGCTCCCCAGTCCCCCCATACCAACCCGGAAGTAGGCACGGACATCAAAACGAACGCAGTGTCCATCTTTATATACAGTCTATGCTTTACCACTAAAATAGTGACAGCAAATGTATACATTTTCAATGGGAGAATGGATAATTCCAACAATTTCAGTAATTTGAACCAAAAGAAGTGCTGTTCATAAACTTAAAGGTTACAATGCTAATACAATTTCCAAAAATCCAGAATTTGAATAAAATGAACAAGGCTCGGTAGAAACTCACTGTTGTTTCTTGTATCTTTATTCTGGTGTGTGGTACATGATTCTAAGTGCAAAAAGATCTTCTGTGGACCTTCTGCTAAAGCACGGCACCCTCAAAACTCCAGTGCACTTTACATTGTTACACAGTGGAGTGTAGTTGTAAACATTGCAAATTATTTTAAAGAAAAATATGCTCCAATTAGGTCTTTGTTTAAAGCTGCAAATTTTCTCAATTTACCATATTTTCCGGATCATCGTGCGCCCCTCTCTAAAACGTAATTTTTAAGAAAACATGGAAAAGTATTTATATAAGCCGCACCGGCCTAAAAGCCGCGGCCATTTACCATAACTGAACAGAACAGTAATGATCAGTTTTCGAAAAACAAAACATAAGTTGTTATTGATTGCTTTACTCCTCGTCACTGAACCCATACAGCTTCTCTTCCTCAGTGTCGGAGTGTCAGAAAAACTTCGTCACATACTGCGTCTGTGGGGATTTCAGTGTTGCTATCCAAGTGTGTCTTGCGCAGATACAGTTAGACGAGCGTTGCGCGCACCATCTTGGATAGGAGAAGGGCAACGTTCAAATATGACTTTCAGCGTTTTTTTTTTAAAATGTTATACCAAAGCGCTGGTGGGGGGAAAAAAATCAGAATTGCCACACCGCCTCATAAGCCGCATAGTTCAAAGTGAGGGAAAAAAGTTGCGGCTTATAACCTGAAAAATATGATACTTTGTTCGACAAAATCCACGTCATAGGGAAATGTACACACACACACACATATATATATATATATATATATAATTCATTAATAATTAATATTTTATTTAAAATAATAATCAATTCAGCTAATTTAACAAGGGGGCCCTTTGTCACCATTAAATTCACTGAGGTGATGTCTATTTTATTTAGGAAAATGTATATTAAATAATCACCCTCTCTAAATGGTAGAGTCCATTATCGTTCTATCGCTCAGACTTCGTTGTCAAATTAAATACAACAGCAGTACGATGTGCTGCCAGGAGATGGCAGCATACACATTGAGGGTTAAATATGAACCACTGAAATTGATGGTAAAAATTAATATACTTCTAAATTCATGTTAACAAAAAAAAGCATATAGCATTCAGTGAATTAATGAACTGATGAATTAATGATCTTTACCTTTTAAGGGCCCTAGACATTTTGTTCCAGCAGTTGCACAGTGTCTTGTGGCCTTTTTGTGGTGGGGCCCAATATA
>OMKY01117808.1:15526-26497 GCA_900302395.1 Bregmaceros cantori | reverse complement strand
CCCACACAGGGGGCATGGAGAGGACAGGTTGATGGCTGTTGATATGGCTGGGATAAAGTTAATCAATTTCATGCACAACTGGCAACTTTTCATGTATTTCAAAAGTTGTATCATCACAATCATTAGATCAATCATTGTGGCGTTTTCAGCCAGAGATGGGCTTTCTGATCAAGCCTAGAAATGGCAATGGCAACTTTGTGCTGTTGACCTGTATAGAAAGGTGACAGTGGAGGCATTATCAGTGTGAATGTATTGTCTGCATTATCAGTGTGAATGTATTGTCTGCTCTCTCCTTCATTTCCACCTGGAAACCATGGACAAATTGGACAGTCCCTTACAAAATAGTTCTGTTAATCCTGATACTTACTTTTATTGCTTATGAATACAATCAGAATCTGCTTAATTCGCTTGACTGCATATACAAGCAATATACACAGATGGGATTTTGGTCAGACATGGAAGAACATAGTGACACTATAGTAACAATAAAGAAAGTAACTGGTTATGACATTCTTAATAGCTAGTCAGGACTACCTGATGACACAAGGCCACAGCAAGCATACAGCCAGGAGTTGGTCTGCAAACTGCAAAGTAACATACTTTGTGGGTGTTCAATGTTGCACTTTGACCAGCGAGTTCAGCAACACGATTCTAACATGAAAACTCAGCAGAAATGTAAGTGTTGATTGTCACTAGTACATTGCAACTATGAATATAAACAATCTAGTTGCAAGATCTTTTCAATAAACCCTTCATCTACGAGCACACACAGGCAACATTTTTGCTATCGTACCCGAGTAACGACCTTTAAACGAGAAGTCCTAATTCGCTGACGGCGTCAATGCAGCGTAGTTCCCCGTCACATGGTGGCGGGCCGGCAGTGTGTGACTCGTTTGCTAACCAAAAATGTGTGACTATAAAACGAGCTGGCCTTGTGCAGCTATAAAGCCACCTGACCCTGTGAGCCCTTTAGTGACGCGTCAGCAGCTTGTAATCGTCATTAATCGTTTATTGATTCATTGCGGTATTCACTCGGCCTACTCTTCCCTCGCCTCTTCTTCCCTCACTATTATCTGTCTCCGTTTTACAATCCATCTCTCTCCGATGTGCTTTGTTTCACATACGTGAACTTTGAATTTCAATCTTGATAGTTGGCACCTATTGTTTGTACTGTAAATTATGATTTCATTGTGATTTGAATTGAATTGATTCATTTAAAAAGGAGAAATATTCTGAAGGAGCAACAATTACAAATTGTCGACATGTAATGTTGTCAATTATGGATCTTCTTAACCAAAGAATGTACAATGAATATACTATAACGAAGTTACTTATGGACACAAAGTCATTACAATAAATGGCATAAAGCCTTCATGATTTTCTGCATATTCATGTTTGTGTAATGAAATAAGTCTTATTGCCTCTTGTATATGCATAGTAGTCATGTATCTCGACAGGAACACATTTTACCTCATTACTTGATTTGAATGAATTATTGGTAGACTACTTAATTTACCAAAATAGCTGCGTCCCTATTTGGCTCATAAGTCATTTTGTTCTTACAAATGCTCTACCATACCCTTTTGTCACTTGAATTAATCCAGCGTCCCATCTGTCTTGTCCTGTCCACCAGTAACGGCGTGAGTGTGGAGGGCGCCACTCATAAGCAAGTGGTTGATCTCATCCGGGCGGGGGACAAAGAGCTTCTGCTGGCCGTGCTGTCTGTGCCTCCCCAGGACGGGGAGGGCGGCGAGGGAGGGGAAGATGGAGCACTCAGCCCCCCTGCCTACGACTACGGAGACAAGCAGGCTGTCCCCATCTCTGTGCCCAGTTACAAGCAGGTCGAGCAGCACGCCGAAAGGTTTGTGGTGAGTACGTCTGCACGTCTACACAACTATAGTCAATAGGTGATTATTTCCAAGGGCGAATGATCATATTACAGACATCGCGATCATCTTTTTTTGCTTCATAGTATCAGTCTTTGATTGTTAAGTATCAAGGCCCGCAACATTTTGTAGTGCTCAAACTATCCAGCAATAGCAAACTTTGTCACTTTTGATACTCAAAGTAAATCAACGAACAGACATCATACTGAAATGTTTTAGAAGCTGTATTGCCTGTACATATACATGAATAGAAACTTGGAATAAACGGGGGAAGAGGAGGAACAGAAGGCTTGACACAAAGTTCAGTTCTCGACCGATCCGGATAAATCAGAATGAAGTTTATTTCCATTGTCAAATGTTTAAAATCAGTTGTGGTGGGATAGTGAATTCTTACTTTCCGTTTCAAGCATACAGTGAAATGCTTTCTTGGCACGTACGATTTAAAAAAATTAAATTGTTGTTGTACACAATTGGAAAATGGTATTGACAGTGTATTTTACATTTTTTTTTTTCAGTAATGTTATTGTATTGCCCAAGCATACTGTGCCTGCCCCTTTTTGGATCCAACTGGGCACTACATCCTGCAATATAACAATGAAAGTTCTAGTCTGATTTCCGGTTGACATTAACTGTGGTGATCACAATGTCTAGAGGTACGGCTGCTTTTGTTTTTGGGGTATGGGGGGGGGGTGCATACATTTGCATCAGGGCTCTTTCGATCCCTTCCAATTCCATCCATTTTACTCATAATATTGCAAGGGCAAAATTGAGAATGCCTTTTACACAACGCTTTGTGCCTGCTTGCCTCTGAATGGAGTCGACCCACTTGTACGGCCTCGGGACGGGCTGTATAGAGTGTAGGTTGTGTTGAATGCAAATGGTGTCTGATCTATTTGTGGAGCGGAGCGCCCTTTGGGACAGGGATGCAGCCGGAGGGGTATCTGGTTGTGTGGTGTTGTCAAGGTTCCTTATGGTGTAAGCAGCCTGGCCTGCAACAGCGGACACGGGGAAACTGATTACATTTTTTGTTGTTCTTGGACCCTGATATCCTTTCATTTCTCTGATTGTATTTTCTATAATGCGTAGGGATGAAGGGACAATTATTCAATTAATCAAATAAAAAATCATTGATTTACAAATGCCTAGCTTCAATGATTTGCTCTCAAATAATTAAATTAAATAAATCCCCCAAACCATGAATTATAACCAAGTGTACACTGTCCCAGATGTAATGTTTCAAACAATGTAGAAGTTTTTGTAATAATAATTCATTTTTTAAATTGTTTTTCACCCCCTGCCTCTATTGATCAAAGGAAAGATTTAATACGAGAGATATTCGATATGGCATAACATTTATATTGCACGTTTACAGTGCACTTCACCTTGGTATCAGTATTTGTTCTGTTTCAGGCTTTTTAGGTCATATTTTTTTTTCCATGGTCCAAAATGATCATGGAGGAGACCTGTAAAAACAGTCATTGCCATACATATTTGGGCTTTTTTTTTTTTCTCTACCCAGAGGTTTTTGTCGCGAGTTGTCCAAATTGTATTTATGTGAAAGTGGATAAGATGAGAAAAAAATAATTGCATTCAAAACAAAGGACATTTACCAGATTGTTGTGAATTTTCATCTTTCTGAATTTGCCATATAGGGGAATGAATGAATGTATTATGTGAAATAAACAAAGATAACATAAAACCTGAAATCATATGTAATTTTTCATTTTTTTCAGCGATGTTACTTTTGTTTCTTTTCTACTAACTAAACATTCTTATAAAATGTGTATGTGTGTGTATATGAAAACAAAATAGTTTGTAAAGGGATGCAAAATGTGAATGTCTGACCCTGTGGTAGAGGGATTGTTTTCACTGAACAAACCCACCCCTAATTGTATGGGCAATGTGAGATCACCATCTTGCCGCTCATCCACCCACACAAGCAACCACTAAATGCATGGACATGTTCACCTTTTAGCAGAATGCGACTAGCAGCACTAAAGGTGGTGCGATGGATGGACCGCTGCCCTTGGTGTGCACTCGTTAGAGAATGCACATGTCTGGAGGCGACACGCAGCGAAACCACCTGACAATCGAACACAAAGTTAAAATAGTTAATCTTCAACAAGCGCCAATTTGACTCTGGCAGTGCGGCAAGTTTGAGTTTTTTTTTTTTTTATCTTCTGCTTTCTGTAATGTTGACATCGACCTCGGCCAACATGCGATGCATAATTTGTATGTGTCTTCTACCATCCACATGAAATTCTTACATCTATTGCGTTCACTACAGCAACAAAAAATGTTTGGTATATGCCCCGCAACCAAAAAAAAGCATGTTATTACCAACTACAGATCTACATCTCTGCCTCTTGTAGAGACAGAAGGAGTTGCTGATTGAATGCTACCCAATTGATTTTGAGTGTTCTCAGTCCAGAAGGTATTGAGGAATGTCACTGCACTGGTATTATCTGATCATGCCTAGTGACTGCTTTGCTGCTAGCGTACTGCCATCTGATTAAATTCCAAACGGGTTTCGCGCGGCAGTCTCGTGATGTCGCACATGACGCTCGCCAACAATGTGCAATTGACACCTGCAGTTAACCCTTCTGGAGGAAATTGAACACTGTAATGGCAACTATAGGTGACCTCGGTGCCATGGTGGTGCAGTGGTTAGCATCGCTACCTCACGGCGAGAAGGTCCTGCGTGTAAATCCCAGCCCGCACAGGTCATTTCTGTGTGTTTACAATATTAATAATTTCAACTGGTCACAAATTAACTGTGTTCATTCCATTGTTGCCACCAGGTATACAATGTCTACATGTCGGGCAGACAGCTCTGTTCCAAGCGCTATCGGGAATTTGCCATTCTGCACCAGAACCTCAAGAGGGAATTTTCCACCTTCAGCTTCCCCAGGCTGCCTGGGAAGTGGCCCTTCTCGCTGTCTGAGCAGCAGCTTGATGCCCGGCGCAGGGGCCTAGAGGAGTACCTTGAGAGAGGTGAGTCGATGGGATGTTCATTAACTTGAACTAGCCAAATTGCTGACATATGCTAGATTGTGCTCTGCCGGCTGAGAAAAAAATGTTTGCACAAGATATTTGGTCTTTTTCTGTACGTTACTAGGAAATGAAAATCTAACATTTGTTCTTATGTTTAGGAGGATACTGCAAAATGAAATGATCAAGTATTGAAGGATGTGAACAGGAATTGCTAACATTCATTCAGAATTAAGTATTAGAATAAACTTTCTATCTTTCTATCATTTTCGTTCTCATTGTCTGGAAAACATCGTCCTTTCAACACTAGTATGAAGATTTTATCCACGGCATTGACCAATGCAACCATCACCCCACCCCAGTATTTTTTGTTAACGTTGAGCTGTAGTCCTATAGCAAGTTGGCAACAATTCATTTTTCTTTTACAGTTAATTTGAAATAAGCCGAGCTATGTTGCCATCTAGTGGCCTCTATGGTATTATGGTATTGTACACTACACATATTCCGGCCAAATGCAGTGGCGGCATTTCCGTTTCCACATCACACAAAAAAGTCGTTCAATGAGAAATGCAAAAAAATCTTAATGCTGTATAGTTGTTTTTTTCCTTTCTGTACATATACCACTCGACTATCCAGATTTGGTGTCCATAAAACTGAACTGAAAAGTCAGTTTCCTCCAACTTGTCCATTCATTCCCTATTCCGGTCCCACCCATCGTCAAATTCCTGCATAGTTCAGTTATAGCCATTTCAGGACAAAGCCATCTGGCTTGTTTCTCAAGGTGATGGGGTTTTGCCTAGGGGCAGTTTGTTAACTTCATTAATGAGTGAATGTGTGTGCAATGTGTGTTCTGTATTAATTACAGACTGTTACCTTTTGAAATACGTGTTGCATCCTCCTCAACTTATCATTCCAGCACAATCTGTTGCCACTGTTGGGCAGAACTGGCTCCCTAAAGGCTGGCATAACTGTGAGGCCTAACGGTCTTTTATTCATTTGCTCTCTCTACAGTGTGTTCAGTGCGAGTGATCGGGGAGAGTGACATCATGCAAGAATTCCTGTCGGAGTCTGACGAAGTATGCCCCCCGACCTTTACTCCTGACTTCACAACATGTTATTTTTAATTTTGTTTGCCCTTTGTCGTTCCCTATTCAAAGTGTGCTGTGTGTATTGTGTGTGTGTTTGTCTGTGTGTAGAACTACAATGGTGTAACGGACGTGGAGTTGAGGATAGCCCTTCCGGATAAGAGTACAATCTCTGTACGAGTACGCAAGAACAGCACTACAGACCAAGTCTATCAGGTGAGCACTCCTACTCGCTCCATGCAGTTGATGGCAATGATTGAATTATTACAATTAGACATCATTGGAAAATACACGTTATTCATGGGAACATTTTAATGATTGTTGTTTGACAGCTCTCACTGAATTATTGGCTGTGTCCGAAATCGCTCCATATCCCCTATATAGTGCACTATATGGGGCACACGCCATTATGTAGGGGTGTCCGAATTCTCCACGTGCCCTGAATAGTGCACTGAAAGTATGTCACAATACACCGCAAAAAGTAGCGAGCATTGGGTGGACCCTAGACGGAGCAATATAACCCATAATGCATTGCGAGACGTTTTAAAAATGAGCTAAACTTTTGAAAAATGGCGCGGCGGGAGTAAATGGCGACCGACTGCGGCAAAATGTTATAAATGTAAGTACTTTTGACTTTTTCTGATGATTGTTGAATTTTATATTTATATTTATTCAGAATTATATTTTATAATAATTTTGACGGCGCTAACTCTAGTGTCCGAAATCTCGGCCGTTGCTTTTGAGTGCACTATAAGTGAGTGCACTAATGGGGAGGGGGGGGTAGGGAGTAGAGGATAGGGAGCAATTTCGGACACAGCCCATGTTGGTCAAAGTGTGCAAATGTACTGCTACTACTACTTTGACTACTGCATTCAAAAAATGTAAATCTCCACAAAATATTTACTCGGCGCAAACACTATTTGCATGTTTTTTTCTTTTTTGTTTATAAACTCATAATATACAATGCCCATTTTTTCACTTTGAGCATTGCTTTATTTACAGTTCAATAAATCAAATGGTCCAAAAAAGACCTTCATAATGCATTTGAGACGCGGAGCAGGCATCGGGGTCTCTCATTGCAAACACTGTTAATTCTCTTGCTCTCTCTCCCTTCCCCAGACGTTAATGATGAAAGTCGGCATGGATAGCATCATGGCCAGCTACTTCGCCCTCTTTGAGGTCATCAACCACTCATTTGGTAAATCCTCTCTTAAACTCTTTTTGTTGTTGCCTCTCTCTGTTGTGTGTGTTTATGTTTAACATTTGGGACTTGGAATCACACAAATATTGGATCAATATCTACAATGGAGTGCTTTGCGTCATTTATGTCTGAACTTCACTGAAGTATATTTACAACTTCTAGAGATGGAAGCCTTTTTTGTTGAATCTTGCTCAGATTAGGGTTGAATCTTGACTGTTGGAATTGAAACCCCTCCTCTTGACTTAACGTTCAGATGTATTGTTTGTAACTCCAAATTGCATCCTGTTGATGACCTGCAATTTTTTATTTTTATGTCCATGACGGTGACTGAGCGGGAAGTGATGATGTGGACGATGTATTGTGTTTACAAGCGAGTTGTCAGATGTGAGGAAATGGGCAAAGACTTTTGTTTCCGATTTGTCGGTGTCGTTTCTTTGTATGGGTAAAGGAAAAGGATGTGATTAGAGTTCATTTCATTTCCTTTCAAACTTTCAGCTTCATTCAGGGTTAGCTGGAAACTCTCCCCGCTTTCTACGCCATCATGGCATATGTGTGCTTTGTAAGACTGGTCTATTGCGGCACACATTGTTATTTGGGTGCAAGCGCCGTTTTTCATTCTTTGAGAGATGGTGACAGGATTAAATCGGAAACTGGGATGAAGAGTCGTGGGGGGGAGACATTGCAGAAGAGCCAGAGAGGGGATTAGAACCCATGGCACTGCTCGACCTGTGGTCTGGGGCGCGCGCTCTAACCACTCTGTCACCGCACCACAAAAATATGTGCCATATGATTTTCGGAGCATTATTTGGGTTGATGCTGGCAGACACATAACAAATGGAAAATTATGCTAATGTGACATTTCTCTGGTAAATAGGCTAATAATGATCTAACTTTATAATTATGTAACTTTAACAATGGCCCTATCTGTTTTTTATAGTATGTGATGACCTTATATGAACCTGACATTAAGACTGCCTGAACAAAACAGTGAAAACACTAATTGCTTCCACTTTATTGGCCATAATAAAAGTTGTATTCATCTCGGCTTAACATTAATTCATTATGAATTACCAGCTAAGAGTGACCAATATCATGGGGATTGTGTCTCGAGAATTGTGTGTATTGATGATTGCCTCCACCAAAGAAGGTTGTTTTTGGTTGTTTTAAAAAAAATCCCAGCAAACAATCCATTAAAATGTAGAGATAATAATTTTTTAACGATTCTTTACAATTACTCAAAAGGTTATGGCCTTGGCAGAGGTTTGTGCTCTCGGAGTGCTTCTTATGTTTAGTGTATTTCCTTTTTGATTTGTTTTCTTAAAATGCAAAGACAGTAAAAGCTATGTCAGTCTAGTTTTCTAATACCTGCCTCACCAGTTTGTATTTGGAGGTTGTGGAATTCTATTAAAAACAATCTATCTCTCTTTTTTTTTTAATTATTGGCAGCGTTCGTGTGAAAGAGGGACAAAGCGAACAGATTAGCGGACGTGCAGTATATGGTATGGCAGTACAATTGGCTTGCAGAGATGATGAGAATGTGACTCAGCTTAAATGTCTCGCTAAGGACTGTGCTAGTTCGGCAGAGCTCTGCCGTGTGTTGGTACTACCAGGATCATTGATAAGACGAGACGTTCTATACTCAAAATTCACAAGAGATCAAAGGCCAGGGCGAAGAAGACTCTCTGCTAGAACCATACCTCAAATGGGGGAAGTGAGACATCTCCTGGCCAGACGTACCAGCCATTTGTAGGCAAATTAGTGCCAGGTGGAATAATGATCACTTCTGCCACCAGAATTATGAAATCAAACTCGCTTCGCCTATGTGTATGTATGTCTGTGGCAGTTATGTGGTCATTGGCAGTCTCACAGCAGAACGTTCATGATGGAAGCTAGAGGAGTCTTATTCAAAATGTTTTGGTTTGCTGTCCGCAGTACGCAAGCTGGCTCCCAACGAGTTCCCCCACAAGCTGTATGTCCACAACTACACGTCGGCCGTTCCAGAGACCTGCTTGGCACTGCGCAAGTGGCTGTTTAGTACCCATGAAGAACACCTGCTAGCAGACAACCTGTTGGCGCTACACTACTGTTTCTATCAGGTTTGTATTGCTGCCAGATGGTTAAATGCAACCACAGAGGAAAATCGCTTAAGAACTTTCTGCCATCGAAGGTATTTTGTAGCTAATGCATTCAGCGGTGCAGCTATTGCTAGACGAGAAATATTTTGCCTGTATTGTATATTGTCATTAGCATCTCATGGACCTGCTCAGAACAATGGGACCAGCAACACAAGCAAGCTTGCTGGCTGCATTGAGCTCATTGAAATCAATGAAAATGTCTGAGTTCGCCCTTGTTTTCCTTTGAAAACATAACTTGAATGAAAAAAAAAAGCAATGAATATTGTGTACTTTATTTGCTGGATTATTATTTTTTTTCATCCCGTTAGGAAATTTTGGTTTGTCAGCCTGGTGAAAGGGCATATACAACACATGCATGTTATGTGATGCTGCGATTTGGAGGTCGCTAGTGACTCCCCCTTGAACACAATGAACGTGTTTTTTGAGTTTCGGTGTCCTTTGCACCAAAATCCCAATCATGTTTTGAAATGTTCAGGCGGTGGATGATGTGAAGAAGGGATTCATCAAACCGGGGGATACGGCCTACCAGCTTCAGAAGCTAGCTGAGCAACGCAAGATGAATGCCGTGAGTCCTTGCACACTCTTCTCTGTATAATTGCATACTTGGTCGTGCAGCGGATCGCCGTTGTTCCATGATCCGTTCGGATCAGTGTTTTCGGTTTGGCACGCACACAATGTGTTTATGGAGGGGGAAAAATGCTGTCTGTCTCTGCTGTACAGCAAATGGAGAGAAAAAGATGAAGAAAGATGGGGAGAGAGGAAGGGAGAGGGATATCAGACCCGCGGCTTACGAATACTCTGTTTTGTTTCTTTCGTCTGCGTGGGAGCATTGGATGTTGTGTGTGTGTGTGATTTCTGTTTGTTTGCAGATCATAATAAATCACATGATATCAGTATTACATTTCGGTGTGTAATTCTATAGCATTTTGAGAAAAACTGCAGCATACACTATTGGAATTTTTGTAGCGGACCCCTCTCACCCTGCGCACCAGCTTGGGTGTTGACATGTGCTGATTCTATGCCAGTGCCACTTTATAAACATCTCCTAAAATGCAGGGATTTTCTCGGATAACTATTTACATGTGAGAAATGAAAATGACCACCTGCACATGAATGAGCTTATAATAAACAACATTGAAATGTTTTAAATGGGCGGGTTTGTGCGTTTAGACTGCGTTCATGTACAAGTATTTGATTATTAAAAATTGTAATTTAAAAACATTTTATATGACTATAAATGAACCAGACAGTCATGCAGACACACTGTATGTATGTATGTATGTATAGTCGAGCCTGCTTGGGGCCATGGGAGGTGGAACAAGCACTGTTTTGTGGGCATGCCCTGGCCACTTTCAGCAGGTTGCATCAGAGATGACTGGAGGTTAGACCAGAGGGGAGAGCTGCTATTATGTAACCAGGGTGAAGTGAGGGGACATGTGGATGTGCCTTAAAATGCTGCTTTTGTCATCCCATGCTGCTGGCAGGGCTCCGAACCAGTTGAAGAAATGAAAACTAACAGAATTTTACAGAATTTTAGAGGAGCGGAAACTGAAACGAACATTTCTTCAACCTTTCCGGAACAGAAATGGAACATTATGAAATCCACAAAACCGGTTAAAAACTTTTTTTTTTCTGTTCTCTATGTATTTGAACACTTTCACTGTCATTCATCT
>OMKY01117808.1:3740-15506 GCA_900302395.1 Bregmaceros cantori | reverse complement strand
AGCGGAAACTGAAACGAACATTTCTTCAACCTTTCCGGAACACAAATGGAACATTATGAAATCCACAAAACCGGTTAAAAACTTTTTTTTTTTTTCTGTTCTCTATGTATTTGAACATATGCTATGTCTGGGACTATTTCGGGTTGTGCATCCATCCAACTTTCTGGAGATCCATCTTGTGGACGCGGTTTCACGTTAATACAGTTGCACTGAAAATCCACCAAATCTACCAAATATATTAACTAAATTTCAACTTAAGATTGCACAATATAAGGAACTTTAAGAACAATCAAAATGTTTGTGTTCTGACCCGGTTCAGGACCGATATTTTGGTGGCGGAAGGGTTCTGAGAACGAAAACGTTAAACTTGGGCCTGCCTGAACCGCTCGGAACAGAATGTTTTAAAAATAATTTTGTTTTCAAGCCCTGGCTGCTGGCACTCTTGACTCGCCAATAAGTGACCAGCAGCCGTTGTTGGACCTACGTTCATTTGCAAATTGAATGTTAGAATGCGTAATATTTCTCATTCTCCTGTGTTGCATGGCAGTATCTGGGCCTGCTGCGGTCGTGTGAAGGCTACAATGAGGTGCTGTTCCCGCACTGTTCGTGTGACTCTCGAAGGCGGGGCCACGTCATCACCGCCATCAGCATCCGACACTTCAAGCTGCATGCTTGCACGGAGGATGGCACGCTGGAGGTATTGTCTGGAATGCATTTTAGGAAAAGATGTCCAAGATAACATGCCACTCATGACAAGCTAAACATTACCTCTGCCAAAGAGGTTGTTTTTAGCAGAACTTGTTGGTGAACAAAATTACTCAAAATGTCTGGTTGGATTTTCATGACATTTGACTAGAGGTAGGTATTGGCCCAACAATGCCTTAAAATGCAGAGCTGATCTGGATCACAATCCAAATCCAAAAAATGACTCAAAGATATGGACAGATTTTGGATAGGTCACTTTTATAGGGTATAATGGACTCTTAAGGCCTAGGCTGAGGTTTGCGCTGCGTTTCTAGTTTAATGATATTTATCACTAGAGAACAACTATTGTTTATTAGGTTTAGATATAATTTGTACAAAATAGTTGGCGGTTGGAGCCTCAAACCGTGCAAATTCATCGGTGCAAATTTATTCAGTCAAAGGGTTAAAATTGCCACAATTAAAATCAATTGCCGTTATTAAAAAGAGGCTGAATAGCTCCTTTTTTTAACAGTAGAACTGAACCACAACCAAGAAGAAAGAAACTGGTTATGTTGACGTGTTTTGAATATCGTGGACTGCCCTAATGGGGCCCTTTTTTGCAACGTCCCAATGCGGGACAGTCAGTTGCCTACTGTAAAACAGTGAAATTCAGTGTTGAATTTAATGGTAGACACATTACCATAGTTTGCTTTTACCATATTTTCAATGGCATTCATTAGTTTAGGGAAGATCCAGAGCCACTGGAGCTTGTGTGTCCCACATTAGGCAGTTTCCCACATTAGGGCAATCCATCCACTTAAAATTAAACTCTGATATGGCTCTTTAGAATCTGAGGTATATTTGCCACGTTTGTTCATACAGACGAGCTACATGGTCTTAGTTTTTAACAATGTTGACATTTGTTTTGTCATATTTTGCCCACAGAATCAGGTGATAGCCTTTGAGTGGGCGGAGATGCAGCGGTGGGACACAGATGAGGAAGGCATGGCCTTCTGCTTCGAGTATGCCCGGGGAGAGAAGAAGCCTCGATGGGTCAAGATCTTCACGCCCTACGTGAGTTGAACTGAGCAATGATCAGAATCTGCTTTATATTGCCATGTTGCACGATGATCAAGATAGAATAAGGCTGCACAATTAGCCCAATATATTTGTTAATTATCAATGACACAATATTCTATACACTTCATTAGATTACGCTGCAATTTGACTGTGCATTGATGACATGCAGATGAATCCATAGCCAAGCCATGATCGATCAGAGCGCTTGTCAGACATCACATCTCCCGCCATATATTCCACTGTCTTAATCTGCTTAAAATGCTACTATTCAACTCTGTGTTTATATATTTATTGTTTATAAAGTTGTTTAGGCTATTTTAGACTGGTGTTGTCACCATTACGTTTTTTTTCTTGTGTTTTATTGCACAACATGAAAAAAACGTATATATTAAATATTTGGTGATAAAAGGATATATTGGCTTTCGGGCCATTTAAAGAAAAAAAACGACAACAAAAAAACAACCTGAAATTACGTTAAACGAAACCTGTTCAAAATATTTATAATCTAGTCAACACAAGACTATAATATTAGATTATAATATTTAGAAATGAAATATAATTTTTCAAATCTTGTCTCCACAACGTTGTCTTTCATCAGCACTAACTCCTCCCAAGACAAGCCAATCTCGACCTGTTGTGTCTGCCTGCCGTTTCCTTCCTCAGTGGCTGGTTATTGTTGCTGGTGCTCAGGAAATCAAACAATTAATCCATGGTGATTATGAACTAGATAATATATTAAAGCGTCTTTTTGGGCTCGGCCTTGAATCCACATCATCTCGCAGCCAATTTGGTCTTTCTTCTGACGGACATATGTGTCAATACTATTTAAAATTATTTCCTAATAATTTTCATAAAGCTGTAAACATAATGTAATGTTTTGGAATGTAAAAAAAATATATATATATATATTTTATAATGGAAGTTAAAAGCAAAAACACCTGAAAAGTGATGTACCGATTTACTCAAATACTCATCCCTGCTCTCAGATATTGATATTGTATGAGTTTGAATACTTGACGAAACACTAAAAATAGATTTGTGTCCTTGTCCATCTAGTTCAACTACATGCATGAATGCTTTGAACGCGTCTTCTGTGAACTCAAGTGGAGGAAGCAGGTAAAGAATGACTCAGCTGTTCAACAATGTGTTTTTAGACAAGGCAATGAAAACGTTGCCCTATTGTGTCCTCGCAAACAGTAACTCTGTCTAAGGCTGATAATATCGATTGATATTTATTATATTCCTACATTTTAAATGTATTGCTGAATGTAATGCTGAATTTCCAGGAAACGGCGCCTCTGAGGAATTCAGCTTACGTGGAATTTCTAATATTGAGCTGTAGCCCATGTGTAATTTTGACCCTGGCCGCTAGAGGTCGCCCTTATCTGGCTTTACATTCGCTCTGGAAGCACGTCAACAATTCATTAGGCTGCTGGTACAATGCACGGTGTAATGAACTGTCACTAGTTCCATGTGCTATAACTTAAGAGTTGTTTGTTGGAATGTGGTATGTTCCCAAATATATATATCCAAATATATATTTGGGGGTCAATTAATATTTATTCTCAAATATATTATTATTAGTATTTTCATAACAATTTTCAATGCTTTGCTGTTGCGCCAAATATGAAAATGCTCATACAAAATGTGGACAGTGACGAGCAACCATGATGAGTTTTGCTGCCACAGTGGTATGAATGTGAATTGCTGTTGGCATTTTGATTTTTGTGGATGTGTGATCAGCAAGATGTTGATCATATAAACAAGTTTATATGATCAAGTGTTTTTTTTTTTTCCAAATAATTTATGCAACTTCACAGTTGTAGTTTTTTTTTTCCTAAACGGTTATCATTTATTTGTGTAGTTATTACATTATAACATTTTATATTTAAAATGCCATGCAGCACATTTAATTAAGTCAACTAAAAAATACTTTCACATGGAAACATATTCACGTTCCGTTTTGCCAAGTTCTGTTTAAATTGTTTGGGCTGTAATCTAGTGGCTGCAAGGTTGTGTGGTAAAGGAATCTACATACTCATTATTTTGTATGTCTTTGGGCACATTGATACATGTACAGGAGTAGCGCAGTACTAACACTTGTTATTAATAACGACGGAAAGGACACTCCAAATCATTCCAACATGCAAATAAGGGGACGTGACGTTGTTGGTACCAATGTCACTGCAGCTAGCAGTCCTCTTCCACATTTCCTCCGGCCTATTGATTTTGTATGTTTTTGTCCATAGATGTCCAAACTAGTTCAGTACGTTTCCCCAGTTTAGACAACACAAGATGTTCAGTTATACAGCAATTTGTATCTTGTTCCGCTTCAATTTATTTCATTGACCAGCATGGCCGGCGATATTTTATCTCAAAATTGTACATGCCGTGTACATAGGACTGCAGTATCAAATGCTCCATTATATATAGCCCTTTTAACATGATACACTTTTGCAATTTAACTTTGTGTGTTTCTTAAAAGGCAGAGGATGACGAGTCTGACAAAGACAACAAGAACTGTGCAGAAACCGGTAAGACCGTACCTCTGATTCAAACACAAGCAGATCTATCGAAAAAGCTTTCATTATGTTTCTTCAAATTACCCCACGCAGCGCATTGAAGCTGTCTCTCTGCCCGTACATGCTTTCTGCTTCTCTTCAACGGTGACTTGTTACTGAGATTTGGCTATGAAAAAGAACAGCGTACACCAGTCTAAAAGAATGTGCTTTTCATGTGGGTTGGATCAATAACATTTTTTTTCTCCCACAAATACCTCGGGATGACAGTATTGGCCAAAAACATTGCTTTGTTGCTGCAGCAACAACAAAAACTAAATATTGTATTACTATATAAACTCAAACTCTATTTATTTGTATAGCACTTTTCATACAGAGCAACACAAAGTGCTTTACAGAAACAGAGCATCGAACTGAACAACGTTACCCACAGCCTCCCAACCCAAACAAACTGACACACACACACACACACACACAAAGACACACGTGCAAACAAATACAATGGGCTGATGTACCGATGACGGTAACATCCTAGTTAAAAGTATAATATTGAATGTAAGCTACTTGTATTTTACAATTTGAGAACCTAAACAAAACTAAAGTCACTCAACCCCCTTGGAAGTATCCTTTGATACTAAGACATATATTTTTAAATGAAGTATTATAGCTTTTAACCGCTTATCCACGGTGCTTTTAAGAATATGTATATTTTATTCCTGTGTCCGCTCCGTTTTTCATCTTTATTGAATAGGATTAGTCGTAAACTGGGTTGAACAGATCATGGGTAAACATTGCAGACAAGCCGACGAGGCGAGGAGAACCTGCGGCACTGCGGATGCTGGTTAGACACAGTGCCATCCATATAAATGGGCCTGCGTTAGGTGCGGTGTCCATAACCACTGTTTGACCTAGACTAACCCGGGTTTTGGTAGGACTTCATATATATATTACAGAATTTTCATTGACTGTTATGTTGAGTGAAACATTTCTGAGATTCAACATAACACAATGAAATTGAAATTAAGTCCTCTATTTTTTACAGCACAATTTATGAATATGTTTCAATATGCTTCTCTGCTAGTGGAGATTGCTCTGGGACAAAAATCCCAAATAAATATTGCAAGGGCTGTTTCATGAAGTTTATCAAATTAGGGAATATCGCCTGAAATGGACCCTCGCATTTCATTATCATCCCACTCCTACTTATCACGATCCAAACTAAGCTGGATATGATTAAGGCTGAGTACATACATACGGAAGGTTTGGAAACAATTTGACACACTTTGAAAGCCAAGTCTGAATCAATAGCCAATCTGTGTTTGCATGTCTACACTGCCTCTGCTGGAGTCGCCTATACTTTCCACTCGATGGGAGGCTTGGCTCGGGGTGAATTTGTGGGCATTGTTAAGTATAGCTCAGCCTTAGACTGTCTGGGAAAAGTGGGAACTTTTGCAGTAGGTTGAAGGCATCACGCTATAATTCCCAACTATTAAAAACGCTTCAATTCCGAGTAGAATTTAGATGAAGCTAAGCACTAGGAAAGTTCATACCTTTGCCGTGACAAAGTTTATTTGAACCCCACCTTGTGTTGGCTACGCCCATTCGCCAAATTAATTTTATCGGCACTGTAGACTGACCTACGATAATGATAATTGTAGTAATGATCATTGATTGCAACTATGAGGAAATTGAATATATTTGCTGTTTATATTTGCTTTTGTGACATTTTAATCTCGAAAAAAGTAAAAAAAAAATGAAAGAATATATAATTTTTTCAATGATCCAATTTGGTGGCAATTTATGGCGTCACAAACTAGCCAGCTATAGTGATGTCCTTTTGACAGGTTGTGGGAAAAACTGCATCTTGATGATTTGCATTGTAATGAAAATCTGTGTGTATTATGAGGCAACGGTCATATTGCATATTGTGATGATTTTCTCTAGTTCACGGATGTTTTGAGAAACTGACCGACTCACTTTCCTCTCTGGCTCTCTGTCTTTCTGTCCAATTGCTTTTGTCCCTTTGCCGTTCTTGTTTTCCCATCACCTTTATCTCTACCTTTTTATGTGCCCTCTCGCTCTGTTCTTTTTTTCTCTTCATCTCTTCTTCTCTCTCTTTTCCACTATTCCTTATTCTCTCAGAGTATCTCCCTCCCATCAAGACACAGCAGAAGTCGTGGCACCACCTAGGGGGTGAGATTGCTACCTCCTAAACAAATGAACAATGTAAAAAAATGAATAAAAACACCCTCACTCCCTTTCCTCCACAACTACTACTACGACTACTACAAAAAAACGACAATAAAGTGTACAGAGGATGCCGCTGAAGCCCCCACTTGTCAGGGGCTCCCAACTCAATGCTGCCCACAGGCTTTGGTCCAGAGTGTCGGTCTGTGGGAACAGACAAGATTGTTTATGCAAGTCATGCTGGTGGCCATGATGGACGGATCGCAATTCTGATTTTAATTGCATTTTGGATTTTTTTTTTTCTACTATGTATGTCTATTTCGCTATCCCACTGATTGATGGCTGGAGCTTAAAGATGCAAGGATTGCGGCTGAACCTGCGGGTAGATCGCAGGTCGGGCCATGCCAAAAAAAGCATACTCAATTAGGTTTTGGCTAATTGTGGTTGAAGCACAGTGGGGGCTTGTTCCGTTTCGAAAATCTGCAAAAGCATGTTTGCAATGGATAATGGATGAATATATTTTTTTCTTTTTGCAGTGGTTGCGGGTGAAAAAAATAAGTCATCTCTTCTACCTTTTTAACGTTTTTATTGTCATGCTTAATTTTGCACAATGTCGCATTCTGTGCCACAGGAAATTGATTGGTTTTAGGCCTTTTCCCCAAAGCGCACTGAATATTAAGTATTATCTATTTATGCACCACCAGGTGCCCAGCACTACCTTGTTATGCCACCGAGACAAACTCGCTGGCTCACCAGAAGCTTTAGCTGCCGCTCAGTGGGAAAGCGATCAGATGGGGCAACAGTATCTGACAGTGTTGATGAGAATGCATGGTGATAAGGCAGGTGCGACCCCCCAGCCTTGGCCTGTGTTATTTGGGGGAGCATGACTTGTAAGAGCTAATAACGTAGTAAAAAAATGTATACAGTGTGATTGCAGATGTAACCATGCCCCAATCAGATGGCCTGGGTTCCATTGCTCTTAATGGACACTGGATAGGCATGTATTCGACTCCACTTTGCCCCAAAAACGGGTTACCAGCAACTTACCACAAATTTTTGAATTATTGCAATAGCAAAAAAAATGGAATCTGCACGGTAAGGTTACATGTCAATCAACATTTCTACCTTGTTGGCTCTTCCTGACAGAGGGAGGTGAAGCCTATCAGAAAGTGCGAGTGGGGAATGTATTATAGATTTTATGTCTTGTTTTTATGTAATGTATGAAGTATATTTAATTCCATAGCGCGTTATTTATCCAGTTTTAGGCCTGCAACGCAATCAGTCGATTTTAATCTGTCAATTACTATGGCCATACATTGATATATATTTTGATATGAAATTATATTAAATGGGTATGAATCTATTTCTTAGCACAGTGGTCTGATCTGAATCCCATTTTACTTTCATTATCATTGTCTTGGGTGTAGAAAGTCAAAATTTGTCCCTACTCCTCCAAATCACTTCACTGGTCCATCAGGCCAAAAAAGGTTAGGGACCATGGCTGTATGGGCACAATGATTCCGATGCTATTGTGTTTTTGCAAATGTGGTCGAGCTCAAATCGGCCCAAAGCACCGAACAATAACCAAATTCATGTTTGTCACTTGAAAATGGACCAGATCTGATTTTAAGCATTTTACACTTGAATCTGATGAAATGTGATTCAGTCTGAAATATATTTGATGGTTATTCTAGTTGATCGAGGTGTTGCTGTTCTAAACCAGTTATAATAGTATTTAATTTTTATGTTTTTATCAACGTTATAATCGCGCACTAAAAACCAGCGTCTCTTGTCGACTAAAAGTCACATTTCAGTTAATCTTTGTGCTGTCACGTGTGTGTATGTATATGTGTGTGTGAGTGCGGGCGTGCGTGTGAGGCCATAATGGCCATGATATGCGATTTTTGATTACTAATTGGATAGTTTCCTGGCTGTAGCACTTGTCGTGTTTCTCATTTCGGTTCACCAGCATTGGAGAACATTAACTTGAAATTTTGTACTCACATCTAGCTGTCTATCACTCTTGAGTTTCTGTCAATATTTTTATGTGCCAGTTTTTTTTCTATTCATTTCGCTATCATTTAGTCAGGACGGTGCATCATGTGCACACACTTTACAATGTGAAAATCATAAATATGCCAGAGTTGGCTAATTTCCACACAAAAAAACGGTCCAAAATCTATGTATCTCACCTGCCTGTGTTCATAGCTATGAATCTGAGACTCCATGATTTTTCTATGCTAAAGTGTGGCAAAGGTCAACGTCTGGGGAAAACCGCAAAGCTAGGCTTGCACATTCAACTATTAACCCTTTCAGTGCCAACCATTTCCCATGCTAGGGAATTGGGCATTGGTGTTCAGTGGTCTACTAAATATTTGCTACAAATGATACCGAGCTATAGCTTTACTATATAAAATTGTATTACGTGAAGAGGCTACTGATGCTCAAGCCAGTGGATGCCATGACTTGACTCTGGTTGGTGGCACATTTTATAAAACGGAAAGTCTTGTTGAATCTGTACCCAATTACACTGTACTTGACGTCACAACATGCGATAATCGGCACGTAGTGCTTTTGCCACAGAAACGTTATTGTGTAATGGCATATTTCGCCCACTGGGTGGCGCGGACGGGGGTGCTGCACGGTGCATTTGAGCCAATGATGCCACTGTAAATTTGGGTCTATGATGTGCTTTAAAAATCCACAGGGTAAACGGCTTTGTCCAACTATACTTAACAAGCTTGGCGTATCTAAATTGTCCAAGCGGTAGGTAAATCGGAATGTTTATTAGAATGGCTGTAGGTATGTGATCAAGCTCAACCTGGGTGCAAGTAGGTCAATTATGCTAACGAGCTCAGGCTTTCTAGGCTAACTAGATCAGGTTAACTATACGAGGCTAAGTCTGCCCACGCAAACTAGATGATGCTTGTTGGGAATTGTCTGGCCCAGTCATTTTAGTGTGTGTTTAGCCATGTGTGTTTGCTTCTCTGCAGTTGTCGCATTACAGAGATCTCTGAGAATGTATTTTGTTAATTTCTCTGTCATGTAATGACACTAGTTCATACGCGCACACACAGCAGTAGGTGTTTAGATTGGTGCATCGACCTTGCGGATGCACACCGTTAGACTTGAAGGACAACCCCCACTTTACCCATCATCATCATCCAAGCTAATTATGCTGACTAACCAAGACCCCTGGGCCAACTGGTATTACCTTCTTCACTGTCGTTCTTCACTCCTCTCGTTTTGTCCAGCTTTCTCACTCCCTCTGTTTTTTTTTCTCCCCTGTCTCTTCCAAGCCACTAGAGGGATTTGACTGGAACCTTTTCTGAGACCTTCTAAAATCAAATGTTGTGGCATACTTCAACTTGGCAGTTGAAACGTGACAAGATTGTCTGGACATTGTGTGGCAGTGTGAATGGAAGATTATCATTTGGAAAAATATTTTTATACCTACCTATAGGGTGTCACCATTTGTTTTTTTTGTAAAACATTTTCGTTTGATTTTATGAGAAAAGAAAAAAAACATTTTCATAATTTAAAGCATTGCTTGTTTTCTTTTCACCAAAGTCGTTAAATAAATGGAATCCATCAGCACGGCAATGTGTTATAATTGAATGTGCTATCTGATTTAAGAATTCCTTTTTATCAAAAAGGGGATCAGACATGCGGAAACGCTGTCTGTGACTTGAAGTGAGCCCACGTCTCGCCATCGTGGCATACATGTGCTTTCAGGCGCTCTGCCTATCCAACAGGGGTACTGCGAAGCGCATACAATTGCTTCTCATTTTGATCAGGCGATCAATCAGGGAGACTTACCCAGACAAATCTCTAGAACACTTCATTTTTTTCTTTCAATTACCTGCGATAACATCTGTCTAAGTCTTGTGTACTCCTACACAATGTCTCCACAAGGCCAGGAAGACCCACAGGGTTATAGCGCTTGTCTCTGCTCGTTGTCTAACAGAAAAATAAAATCCTCATTTATTCCTCAAGTGTGTAGGCTGTAATGTTGCAGACATGTGAAACATAGGTTCTTTAAAATGCACTCCTGTCTTATCTGACTTCAAATTTTTTGGGAATTTTATTTCGGGTGTGTGTCGGTGTGGCTGATGTCGGCAACAAGAGGAAAGGTTTTCTATGGGTGACGCAAACAGAGTGTTACTAACCTGTCTATAAAGATTTCATGCCCAAGTCATGTAGAGTAATAAATTGTAACATTATTTTAAATAAAGTTCTATATTGAAGATTGAAATGTACCCGAGTCTCATTTCAAATGGCAAATGCCCCCTCCTCCCCTTAAGTTCCGGTAGTACTCATCCTGTGCAGTGTGGTGTCGTTTGGAGTCCATCCAATATTGCCAACTATTGTAGTTGGCAATATTTGGTGGCAAGTAGGGCTGGGACGATTTATGATTCATATGATCGTAAAGCACGGTCATCCGCGATCAAGCTCACTAATCGTGTGATCACGCTCTATATCGTATGCTAGTCAAAACTGTCACCCTGAAAAAGGGAAGACTGAGCACGCCGATTCCGTGCAGCGAATCTGTCTGAGAAATAGTCGGCAAGCTGACGGAGTGTAGGGGACGCAGCCATGGCGGATGGGCACATCGCCAGGTTTTACTCACTCGACTGCCTGAGACTTGTTTTGTGTTGCAGTCGAAAACGAGGCTGTGATGATGTATTCCAACACGATGCACAAAGATGCAGAATATTTTTACACTTGTTCCAACTGTTTACAAGTTGAGAGACAGCGTCTCGGTGACCCGTCTTTTTTAGCAGCGCCCTGGATGCGATGTGTCATTCTGAACGAACCACTCCGAACAAACGAACCGAGGGTTCGGTGATCGAAACCATGACAAATATTGCCAGATGTGTGTGTGTGTGTGTCTGTGTGTGTGTGTGTGTGTGTGTGTGTGTGTATGGAGAAAGATAAGATATGATATAGATATACATATATATATATATGAGAGAGGCAAATAGAAAGAGGAAGACAGAGATAGGGGGGTAAGCTAGAATGAGAGAAAGAAGAGAGGGAGAGAGAGAGATGGAAAGGCAAATAGAAAGAGGAAGGCCGAGAGATGGGGGGGGGTAAGCTAGAATGAGAGAGAGTTATGGAAAGGCAAATAGAAAGAGGGAAATGGAGCAAGAGGAAGACAGAGAGATGGGGGAGAGAGCGAGAGATGGAAAGGCAATTAGAGGGAGACAGAGCAAGACGAAGACAGAGATGGGGGGGTAAGCTAGAATGAGAGAGAGGGGGAGAGAGAGAGAGATGGAAAGGCAAATAGAAAGAG
>OMKY01117805.1:0-10915 GCA_900302395.1 Bregmaceros cantori | reverse complement strand
TATAGACGACTTTGCGCGCATACTCGGTGTGGTCACATCGCACATCCGACAAAAATGTGTAAATAGAACAGGTTGCACACATTATTGAATCATGCGTTTGTGGGGAACAGAGCCACACTAGAACATTTGGGTGTGGAATAGCACAGCGCAGGTTACCACCATCATTTCTTAATAGTGCAATATGTGTGTGCTGTCCCAGTGAATAGACAAGTTAAAGAATAAGTCAGAACAGAGCGACATAACGGCACCTGTAGTCATATTCAGCCTAGAATTCTTCCCGGAACTACCCGCTGAACTCGTATATACATGCATGTTTTACTGTGGTGGTAGTATTCGAATAAGGGGCGACGACTCACCAGGCCCGTCTCCTCAAATCTCTTCTTATCAGCACTGTCTATTACGTAGATCTGCAGAGGCATTGATAAGACACACGCACATATTATATAGATCAGTTCTGTACATTGTGGGACACATAAATAACACATTTGCTCTTGTTATGGATTGGGATCGGCTATAGCTCAGTTGGTAGAGCGGCCATTCCAGCGAACAGAGGGTTGAAGACCAAAAGGTTGGTGGTCACTGAGCGCCAAATTGCTCTCAATTGCTCATGGTTGAGCACCTTCCATGGCAGATGCCGTGAATGTGAATAGACTTATTACTTTTTCTTTGTTTTCATAATATTTACAATGTCTATAATCTCTTTGGAGATTGTACATCACATCACAAGTTTTACTGCTGAAAGCCGATGCAACTTGAAGAGTCATTTCAGGTAAGTGCAAAACAGAGGTGTTCGATTTGAGACAGTACTAAACCGCGACATAATGCACTAAAAAGTCATGTTGCCTCTGAGCATGTATTCACATCTCCAGGACGGGACTGGTTAAAGACATTTTTTTCCTGGCAAGAGTAAAATCTCATCTACAAGATTAACCATTGTGCATGTTCATAGCCATTCTAGAAAATATATTTTGCGGCCTCCTCCACAGTGAAGGGGTCCACAAGCAGGGTTGGGTAACAGATTACATGTTACGCTGTTACGTAATCAGATTGCAAAAAATAAAGTAACTGTAGTCTGTTACAACTACATTTAAAAAAAGTAATCTGGATTACAGTTACATTGTGGACCCTGTCCACAAGTTACTTTGGGTTGGGAAAAGATCCTTGGGGTGAACAAGGTCAAGAATTATCCGCCTTACAGCAACAACAAGCTGATGCTGAACTCACCCAAGCCATTCGTGTTTCATATGCATCTTGCAAAACATATGAAGATCATTGTTAATAATGATTTATTATACAGTAAATATATTTACTTTACTCTAAATTCAAAGGCCCTTTCTCATTTGTTAAGTTGAGGCCTTTTCATTAAGTTTTCTCTCTCTCTCTGAGAGCTTATCTCCACATTCCCACCAGCAGTAATCTAGTTTTGCCCGGCTCAGCAGGCGCTGTTTTCGACTCCCTAAAACACTTGCGTGTTCAATAGACAATGGGCTTAGTATTTCTATGTTCTAGTACTGTTCCATACAAGTCACTTAGGCACCATCTAGCTCTCAATTCATGGGAAAGCTAGCCCACATGGATCGACCAACCTCTCCTCACACGTGATTGCACAAATGTATTAACTCACAGGCCATTGCTCTATTCTGATTGGTTCCTCTCTCTCTTTCTGTGTTCTTGATCGACACTATAAGACATGATGTCTGCCTTTAATACATTGGAGATTTACTGTTGTACATTCATTCCAGCCATACATAACGATAACTTTTATTACAATCAAACCAACATGTCAACATAGGATGATGGCATCCATCCCTGGCATGTTTCCTGGAACTTCAGTCTTTCTAGTTCTGACTTACCAGCAGGTCCGTGTTGTCCAGATACTTTTTCCAGAAAGGTCGGATCTTGCGCTGTCCCCCGATGTCCCACACGTTCAGCTTCATGCCGTGGGATGCAACACTCTTGATGTTGAAGCCCTGACTCACACAAAGCACAAAGTGCCAGTCAGTCAACAAATCACCAAACAAATGAACACTCATGAATAGGTTATTATATCTTATTATTATATTATTAATTATTATCAATATTATCTATAATTGTTATTATTTGTAATATAATTTCTAATATATCGATGTATTAATTAATTAATTAATGTAGTATTAAACATATATTATTAAAATGTAAAATTATTTTAAAAATTAAACACTACTTCACACAGAAGTATAATGTATTTAAAAGCAACTCCGGAATATAATAATATCTAGAAATCATCTTACATATTAAAGTGTCAGTGATATGTGTGTTCAGCATTATTATAGCGTAAGGGAAAAAGCTGTTTCATATTATTATCTGCGCCGGCTGCGCCGAGCAGTTTATCTTTTCGGCCGCATTGGTTTGTCTATCAGCAGGAAAACTGAAAAAGTTGTGCACAGATCTGGATGTAATTTTGTAAAGTTGTTGGAAATGGCACACGGAACAAGTGATTACATTTTGGTGCACTTCTGTAGCTTATAAGTAGCATAACATAATAGCATCTAGTTTGACTGCTGTTATGAGCTTACTGCAGCAAAAGGCAGCCGTTCTCTCCACTCTACTGCGTGGTACTAACGCAGCTCTGATAGTGTAGCGAATAGCCCTACGGTCTGCCAATCTGGAGACCCGGGTTCCGGCAGATCCTGAAAATATTGATTTTTATAACTATAAACCCGCGTACCACCAAGAGCATGCTCGCGTACCACTGGTGACAAGTAATTAACATTTTGGTGCATTTCTGTAACCTATAAGTAACATAATAGCATCTACTGGTTTCGGCATCTTTGACCCCCTGGGCCTTGGCACAGGTTTGCACTCTCTGAGTGCTTCTAGTTCTATTATGGTGTGTACTACATGCAAGCACTACACAACCTGTACCTGTGTGGGTGTGATGGTGTTGACTTCCTCAGACGCAAGGCTCTTCAGCAGGGTGGTCTTGCCTGCATTGTCCAGACCCAACAGAACTATTCGGAGCTCCTGTTCCGTGGAGCCCTTCAGCTTCTCTACCACTGACAGCAAGCCCTGGGAAACACACGTCCAATAATTATAACCCGTTCAGTTCCAACATTTTCATAAGGTCATTTCATGAAAGTACACAGAATCTGTACAAATTAGGGCTGCACCTAAGGATTATTTCAACAGTTGATTAGTTGCTGATTATCAGAGATGGCAAGTAACGAAGTACAAATACTTAAGTACTGTACTTAAGTAAAATTTTGAAGTATCAGTACTTTTAGAAGTACTTTTTTCTGTGAGTACAATTGTACTGAGTACAATTTTCACAAAAATATCTGTACTTCTACTCCTTACATTTATCAAAACAGACTAGTTACTTTTTCTCTTTTTTGCACATTGACAAGGTAGAATAACATGCATAATATGAGTCAGTAGGGGGCGCTGATGCACCTAGTACAGTCCCAGTTATTAAGTTAATAAGTAGTTTTCATTTAGTCCTGAGATATAAGCTAAATTAGGCTAGGTTATTAGTCATGTATTCAAATAATAACATTGACAAACTTACATTGAAAAAAATGCATTTTACATTTTCTTTTTAGTACTTTGTACTTTATACTTTCAAAAATACTTTTGAGTACATTTTAGAGCTTGTACTTTTAACACTACTCTAGTAGATATTTGTACTTTGTAGTCATACTCAAGTTGTTTTTTGACAAATGTATTTTACTCTTACTTAAGTAAGACATTTGGGTACTTTTGCCATCTCTGCTGATTATTGAAACGATTAGTCGACTAATCGGTTAGACATTTTTTTCCTTTCAAAAATCCCCAAAATATTCACATAGACACAGAAATTAATCTTGTTAACGTGAAATGTAGTCCATTTCGGTTCACTATAGCCAACACATGTACAACAATTTACTCACAATTTAACACAAACTCATTACAATTATTTTTTATGCTAATATGTTAATGTTTTTTATGTTGAATAATTAATCATATTTTGGATTTTCAGAAATTGTTAAGTTATATCAAGCTTGTGTAGACCAATAGGTAGTGGTATCAGCAAAATAAAGGATTACAATATAAAGGATTCTAATCCTTGCGATTACTGATTATTGCATTTGTTGTCGATTAATTTCATAATTAATTAGTCATCGATTAATCGACTAATCGTTGCAGCTCTAGTACAAATGATATTATATTTTAAGTAATTCTACGTTTTTCCTTTTTTTATTGACAGGTGTTATTGCAGCTCAGTATTGCAGTTAAGGTGCCCACATAGAGGAAATGACCAGTCTTGACACGGGAATATGTCTTAAGGGTTCATTTATTAAGCTATACTGGACATTAGCCGGGTATCGGCTAGCTAAGCTAAGCTATGAGCTAAGCAGGAAAATATGGCCGAACACCACACATGAGGAAGCATCACTGATTTATAGCCGATGGGAGGGGACATATGATGATGTCACAACTTGTAGCCAATCAGGACAATGGAGGCGTGACTCTACAAGTCACATTCCCTTAACTCAGGATAACTCGGAAAAGGGGTTAAAAGGTTTGGGGGAAGACATCGCAGAAAAGCTAGCAAGTGGAGTAGAACTGGCAGCACTGATGCTCTGATCTAAACCACAGCGCCATTACTATGAATGGGGCCGTCTTTAGGTGCAGTGCTTTTAACCGCTTTGCAATTGACAACCCTTTCAAATTATATCTTATCATAGCAGCTCAACTGTGTATTCCCACCAAAACTAGTTGACGATTGTAGTGGTGTCTGAATTTGAAATCCCGAAAATACCATCTAAGTGGCAGTGTCAAACGACGCAAGAATAGATCCTGTGCATGGTGACGTCACAGCTTGGGGGTGGCAGACATTTTGGGGGTAGCACTTACAGTGAAGTAGAGGCCTATACCGTACCATGTCCATTGTATGGGAGTAAATACAATGGACATAGTTAGGCTGCCATCTGCTGGCAATTGATAGCATATTACCATGGATTAATCAATAGAAGACTTATAAACGGACAATGTTATGCAAATATCACTCTCTGCCTGTTCGTCTGGCTGCAATACGACCCCCAAAATGTTTGCAGCCCCCAAGCTGTAACGTAACATGTACGTAACGTAACATGCACAAGCCCTATTGGCCTATTAAATGTAACTCAAGCATCAAAACCGCTGTGTCAATATGAGTTGAGTTGGCATCTTAGTGCGCGTTAACTATAGTTCAATTGACGAGCCACTCGAATGGGCATCAATTTACTGGTTACAGACCGTGATTCTTTCAGCTCCAACCATTTTAAGACTAAAAGAATTTCCTCTGATGTTTGAAGGTGCACAAAATATTCAATGAGATAATATATAGTAGAGTGGATTGTCATAATTTGGGACATTATCCCCCATTGAATCTAATGGGTGGAACATGTTTCACATCAGGGCAATGCACCCTAGATAAAGTTCAACCGAAATGTAAGTGTGACAACAGAGTCAACCAAAACTGATGTTACCGCTACATTTTTCAGATTTGACCATTTGGTCATTATTCATGGAATAACAGTCGACACTCATGACAACAGTCTGAATAAAAAAGACAGATTTCAATGCCCGAAATTAGTAATTATATCCCTGATACACGAAGCATGGGGGATGTCATGGTTTTGCCCCGTCCTCTCGTGCATCTCGACAGATTTTGAGATTCAGCATGAAATCTGACATGACAGGATTCTTATCTCATTTCTTCTCTCTCAATATACAACCTGCTCTGTATCATAGTACACATTTTTTCGCTGGTTCACTGACATGTTAAAATATATAGAGAACGAAAAAAATAAGTTTTTAACCGGTTTTGTGGATTTCATTATGTTCCGTTTCTGTTCCGGAACAGTTGAAGAAATATTTTTTTGTTTCCGTTTCTGCTCCACGTAAAATTCCATACAATTCTGTTCATTTTTGGTTTTCGTTTTCGTTCCTTGAACCGCTTCGGGGCCTTGTGTACAGGGACAGTCTCTGATGACAGAAATTGCAACAGCAGTAATACGATGTGGGTGAAGTTGACACTCTTAGTCTCCAGACAGAACATAGATAGGACTATAAAATAGCAGTGGATTGCGTATGGTAATTGCCTGTGTAGCCTATTGGGGTTTATTCATTCTGCTAGCGCGGTTCAGGGATATCCCTTCAGCAGTCGGCACCGACTGCATACCTCTCTAGCTATCATATTGTACAAAGGGTGGAAAACATTTTGCATGAGGTTGAATAAAATTGAGTCATCTGTGTCTGTATAGCCATGCCAATATTTTCCATTTGCCTGCTTATGAGTGAGCTAAGTAAGCCCAAGTGAAAAACATAGACTTACCAAACGAGGAGGAATTAATATTGATGGTAAAACTCACAACAGACTTGTAATGTATGATACGTATTTTGATGTATATAAATATGGATATTTGTGTACATATGTATACGAATATTTATATCTTGAGAATGAACAAGACTCAAAGACTCATGTACTTGCATGAGTCATCTTAATCTGTCCAACTGGCTGAGGAGTTATATAATCGTTGTTTTTCTTTTTCTTTTTTTTCTGTCTTTGAATTAGTCTTCATTGTATTTTTTTTACGTCTCTGTCTATTTTCTCTGCTGTTTGAAAAATTCTAAATGTTAATAAACACATTGTTTAAAAGCCTGAGCCCAACTGTAACCCAACTGCAACTTCAAAGACCAAAATTGATCCCCAAGCTCTGGATGCACCTGTAAGGTCCTGCATAAACCTTTTCAGAATTAGAATACTTTACTCACCCCAAAACATCACGTCAAAAGGGATGATTGCTAGTATGCACTTCCCAATTCCCCTAATAATATATAATAATTGCTAATATGACATATGTTAACAACACACACGCGTGGGCTCGCACGTACGGAGACATGTGAAATCACATCCAAAAAGTAAATTCCATCAGCGTCCACCAGATGGAGACAAATATCAATAACTACGAGTACATGTTTACAGTAAGTACCGTCAGTTCATTGCTGTAATGTATGACAATATATGATATACAATGACAAAAACGTACAATACTATAATTGACACTTATATTATATTCGTAATTCATTTTGTTAATATATTTTATTTAACATAATGTACAGTGGAATTTCTTTGCACACGTCTCGCTATGTTTCTGTTATACCCATGAAGTTTGTTTAAAAAAAGGGGGGAGGGAGGGGTAATACTCCGAATATGCCTTAGAATCCTCTTTATGAGCTTCATGACATGGTCACCCAATGTGAATAGCGTCATGGCGTAATCGCCATGAGTTCTGTCAAGTTTTGAAAAATGTAAGGATTATTCGTCATTGACCCAAAAACAAAACAAAATCAAGAGAGAGAGGTTGCCCGTGGCTGCCACTGTTGTGGCGCCGGAAGTAGAAGTAGTAAGCCTATAGTGTTTCTTTTGTTTCTATGTCCTATGCATGTGTCTTGCACCAAAGTAGAGGGGTGAGTCAACAGATTCAACAGATTTTTATATAGTGCCAAAATCGCAGATATATCAGCTGTTAACCTAACTACCTTTCAACCTTGATTTCCCAGTTATGAACAGTAATTGGGATTGGTTGCAGAACTCTTTTAACAGAGGACTGAAAGAGGAAAGAAGAAGAAAGAAGAGGAGATCAAGATTTTCAGTCTTGATCTCGGCCAAGTTGAAAAAATACCTGCAGTTTTTGATTAGTTGTTGTTGATGTTAATTAGTTTTGATTGGTTGACAGAACTCCTTTAACGGAGGACTGGAGAAAAGAGGAGATTAAGATTCTCGATCAATCTCAATGTCGGCCTAGTTGAAAAAATAACGACCGCTTTTGTTTAATTGTTTTGATGTTAATTTGTTTTGATTGATTGATTGACATAATTCCTTTAACGGAGGACTGGAGGAAAGAGGAGATTGACATTTTCAATCAATTTCAGTCTCGGCTAGATGAACAAGTACCTACAGATACTAGATATACATTTAACTCCCTGTAGGCTGGCCCTAAAGCAGCCACACATAGCCAATTTCCATGCTTCAGATAACCCTCGATAAAACATATAAAAGAAAGAGACCACCATGAAACCATGAAAGACCACTTTTTTCCGCCCATGTGAATTTTATAAAATCCTCTGTATGAAACAATGTTTTGAACTTTTTATATGAAACCCTAGTTCAGCCTACATTAAAGTGAGGATGATAAAAAAAATAATGAAAAAAAATTAGATGAGGGGTCCGCGTTGGCCAAGTGGTTATGGACACCGCACCTAACGTGTAGTGGCGCTGTGCCTACCGCAGTGTCCACAGTGTCGTGAGTTCGACTCCGCTCGTCGACTTGTCTGCAATGTCTACCCCCGATCTCTTCAACCCAGCTTCCGACTAATCCTATCCATTAAAGACGAAAAAACGGCGCTGACACCGGAAAAAAAAACTTAAAAAAAAAAAATGAGATGAAAAACTTTTTTTTTTTACATTCCCCCGTGTGCGACAGGTGTACCAATGGCCGGATTCTTCTGTTTTACATATATTTTGGAACAGCCCAATTTCTTACGATTCCATGATTCGGTGTGCGAGTTTCACATTTTCAATTTAAAAAAAAAATGAAACCGTACAGCATTGTAACTCACTTCACCTGAGATCCATTGTGTCCCAGCTGCGGCAGAACGGGCGCGATGCACAACAAGCGGTGGTCTGTTTGCCCAGTGTAGCAAACACCAGGCAAACAAGCATTTCCCAGCCCGCCAGTGGAGGCAAAAGGCGGCCATTTTTCAGTGTTTACAACGGTATGTACCTCTTTTTCACAACACGACTCCCAGAAGTGACACGATCGACTAGCGATTTTCCTGTGTGCACAGACTTATTGGGGGAAATAAATGCGGTGAAAATGTTTATATATTTTTTTAAATCAATGAAAATTAGTGGGTAAACACGCTGAGGCAAACGCAGTAGCGCGTTGCACTTTGCGCTAGAGTTAAGTAATAACGCCACTTTAAAATATTGTCAATGTGAAAACTCCTTTAACAGAGTAACAGACATTGACTTTTAGCAGGAGAAAGGGGATTGGAGAGATAAACCAGGCCGGAAACACCGTCACTGCTCCAGTGGACCATCCATGTGGGCCTGTGTGGCGGCGCGCCAGGGGGAGTTTCAGTGGGCCGTCCCCATCGCATCCACTGAAACGGTCTGACCGCGTTCTCTTGCGAACCAATCTGAAGAGTTTAGGGGCATAACGTTGCCACAAAAAGTTGTTTGAATAGAGCCCGCGCGAGCGACTTTTTCGCCACTGCGACATCGCTGATAGCTGGCAGCCAGTGAAGACGTCCCCAAAAGAAAAGTATTCATTCTTATTTCATCGCTCGATCGCTCACGGCCAGTGGGGACGAGGTGTTTGAAGTCATATCACTGAAAGAACCAATAATCTAAGAAAAGCTAGTGGACATCATTAGATTAATAAGGTAGGCTTATGCAGTCGTCCCGACTCCCGAATGCTAAAGGTGCTCTGTGTTTCAGGGATATAATGATCGTTGTGTGTCACACTTTCAGTTTCACACTCTGGGGTGGGTTGCCCTAATGTGGGCCATTTTTTGCAGCTTTATAATGTGGGACAGTCGGTTGCTTAAGGTGGAACAGTGAAATGTTTTGTTGAGCAGTTGAACATAATGCTAGATTCATTACCATAGTTTGCTTTTACCATTAGTTTAGGGAGGAGCCAAAGCCACTGGAACTTGAGCGTCCCACATTAGGCAATGGCCCTCCATACGGCAATCCACCCTCATCTATATATGCACCACTTATAACTTCCAGTGCAACAAAGGACTTTGCACAGGAAACCCAAAATTTCAAAAGAATATTATTCAATGTCAATTGTAAATTGTGAGCAAGGGACTGATTAAAGTTACCCGTTGGAGCATGATGTAGCCTGTTATCCTGGCGAGCCAGAACGAATGCATCGTCCACGCATCGCACATCGCTAGACGGAGCATAGCGATGTGCGATGCGTGGACGATGCATTGATTCTGGCTAATAGCCTGTGGCATCATTAGCCTAAATGCATTCGTCCTGTGTCAGAGCCTTCATGGAGAACATCTTGAGAAGAGTGGTCTGAGTTAACCAGATAATTTATTTGATCTATCTTTTGGTAGGCACTGGAGAGGACGTCTATGACCTTTGGGTAAACTTTGACCCTTGACGGGTTAGACACCTCATCTTTAGCCATCCTCATTGCAACATGTAAGATCGAGTGGCATATTTCTATCCAGGACCTGAAACTATGACACTGAAACAAAAGTTATGAATGAACTGTGTACATGTATATATGTATAGAGTGTGTTAATAGAGGTCAAAATGTCAGACGCTCCAGGACTTCCTGCAGTCTCCCGGAAGGTCATTGGCACAGAATAGGGTGAATCGTCGCTTGTCAAGTTCTTGTCACTCAAATCACGGAACATGCTAGACATTCAGGATGGGTCTTATTAATAGTTTGATGAACGGCACAAGAATCCTACTATTCCTTGAATCATTGGCAATGGCAATAAACTTGATCCTGATTCTGAAACTGATTGTAGCTCTCGTAGAGTATTTTTGGTGGCGCTTAAAAAGTGTCTTGAAAGTTGGATACGTCTAACTGGATTTCAAGGTACTTTAAGTCCACAAAAATGTCTCTGATTCAGTTACTGAATGGAGCTATATGTTATTTTGGAATAATTGGAGTTCAGCATAGCAAGCCCCGTCCTAGTCCATTACGTTAACCACAGACGCATGGAAGCCCACTCACCTTCTGAGGCTCTCCCATGGTCGCGGTGGTGTGTTTGGTTTGGCCACCGCAGCTACATTCTCCGTGCAGCTTCGCAGCGCAGGTCACGATTATTAGCGGCTGTTAGCTAACGAGGCGTAGATGGGAGGGAGGGAGGCGGGGGG
>OMKY01117802.1:0-10925 GCA_900302395.1 Bregmaceros cantori | reverse complement strand
CCCCAATCTCAAACCAGTTTCCGACTAATCCTATCCAATACAGATGAAAAATGGCGCTGAGGCCGGAAAAAATAACTTAAAAAATAGTATAAAAGTCAACTTTTATTAGGGCTGCAATGATTAGTCGATTAGTAATCGATTAATCGATTATAGAATTAATCGGCAACTAATGTAATAATCGATAATCGCCAAGAAATTGAATCATCGTCATTTTGCCAGTTTTTATCCCAATTGGTTTTTATCCCAATTGGTCCAGAACAATTTGATATTAATACATCATATTTTAATATGAAATATTACATGGTCATAACTGATGGAAAAAGGGTGAAAAAGAAGAAAAACATAAACATAAAAAAATTGAAATATTACGATATACGTTGTATTAAGTTTGTCTACAAGAAAGTAACTTGTACATTTGTTGGTTAAGAAGAACCAAATTTGACTGGATTTGAAGTTAGATTAATCTCTCGCAATTGTTGGTCAGCGTTAACATTTTGGGGATTTTCTAAAAGAAAAAATGCTCAACCAATGAATCGAATAATTGTTTAAATAATCGGCAACTAATCGATTATTAAAATAATTGTTAGCTGCAGCCCTAACTTTTATTTTGACTTTCCTCAATTAAAATCTTTACAAATCCGGATCTTAATTTGAGGAGATGTTGACAGGTCTATTGCAGCTGTGTCATGTGTAATCATTTAGAGACACACAGTGTTATGGACACACTGGGTTTATAACTGCTGGACTCTGGACTTAACACTGCAACCCATGACTAACAGACAGTATGTTATTGAAGGATAAAGCACCATATTAACTAGCACTGATACAAAAAGATAATGTACCAACTTAATATGGTACATTATAGCTTTTTTAATCACTTCTAGTTCATTATTAACTAGGGGTGAATAATGTTAACCATATTAACCAGCAGTGATTAATAACCTATACGTATGCATTATGCTTGCAGAGAAACAAAGAAAATTACAGAGTGAGAGAGAGGAAGAGATAGAGAGTGAGACAAGAAGCGGGAGATTAAAAGTGAAAAGTGAGAAGAGTGAGAGAGAGAACCAAAGACAGAGTGAGTGAGTGACGAAGTGAGCACGATGGGAACGGAGACAAGATAAGCGAGACAGAGGGAGTGAGATTTGAGTGAAAGACAGAAGGCAAAAAACAGCAAGCGGAAGACAGAGCGGAAGACAGAGCGGAAGACAATGTGAAATAAAGAGAGGAAAAGATGAAGAGCGAAAACGGAGCGGAAGACAGAGATTTCGAGTTCGGGGGGTACTTCCGGTGTCTGCACGTCACGTCCGGTGTCATTTAGTTCGCTGTGTTTTTGGCTATTTTTCAACATGTATATTCGGTGGGAACACACACCTACAGGGTTATTTAAAATGGATGGTGGTAACTTGCGGTTTGCTATTACACACCCAAATGCTCTCGTGTGGATCGGTGACCCACAAACGCATGATTTAATAATCAGTGCAACTCGTTCCATTTCCTCATTCTTTTTGGAATAACTAGTAGGAGCAGCCAGCCTATTGGTCCAGAAGAACATGTGACCACTCGGTGAGTAACTTTAAGTCCGATTTTGACAGTATTTCATCAATATGTATACAAAATTATGAACGAAGCGAGTGGTGTGATGTGTAACTGGTCACAGAGCGACACCGAGTGGTCGGATTTTGAACTGGCGTGCGTTTTGTCTGTTTTGTGTGCTCAGACCTCGGTCAAGTACCAGAGTTGGCATAGGCAACAATAAGGCACCGGAAGTGTGTTTCATCCCAGTGGGACAAAATGCCAGCCCCCTGTATTTTGCAGGTAAACTCGTCAATTGACCTTGTTCATTACAAGTTGATCTTGAAAGAGCCATTTCATTACCAACTAAAATTCCATGTGTGAGTACTGCTGTCATCATGTCATGTACTGTATATGCAATATGGCGAATTAAAATGAATCTTGAATCTTGAAGATAGAGAGCATAGAGTGGATGACAGAGTGAATGCCAAAGAGTAAAGGTATGTGCTATGGTGCACCAGCCCAGTAGTAGTGTGTTACAATAATTCAGTCAAATTCTCCAAGCATGACAACCATTCCACAGCAACCATAACTAAGCACCTTATATAACACCTTGCTGGATTACATCTGTTCAATAGGGGTGCAGCGATTAGTCGGTTAATCAATGACTAATCAATTAAGAAACTAGAAGCACTCAGAGATTGCAAAGCTGCGCCGTAGTGGCAGAAAAATTTTTTACTTTTAGTGCTGTATGTGTGGCAACCCATTATTATCAATGCAAGTGCTCGTAGAGTAGCACGATTGACGCAACCAGCGAACATGCGAACTACATTTCCCAGCGGCCTTCGAGACCCGGAAGTCTGGTCAGGTGACCGCGGTAAGCGCCCAGCCAAGTTGGTGATTAAGTATGTTACTTATAGGCTGCAGAAATGTACCCAAATTGAATCACTTCTTCCATTGGTCATTTCCAACAACTGTACTAAATTTAATCCAGATCCGTGCACAACCATTTCAGCTATCCTGGCGTCAGACAAACCAATGCGACAAAAAACATAACCTGCTTCCGCTGCGCAGCCCCGGCACATTTCTGAAAACCAAAATATTAGCGTACAAATTAATTGGAATGGATTTGTCTAAGTAAGTCATTAAATTGTTATACATTTGTTGGCTTTTGTGAACCAAAATTGACCAGCCCTACTGTTCGATCACTGTACGACAGGAGCTCATGAGCTGTATCTGTAACACAAGGAAGATATTTCGTTCTTCGCTAACAGAAAATAAGTTGTTCTGGGAGGGGGAGGAGATCTAAGGAAGTCATTATTCAATTAACATTAATTTTAGCAGTCGATTGATCATCATCAACTTTTTTTAACCTTTTCTTTCCCTGCTGCATAATACGGTGCAATGCCCTGCAAGACAGGACTTTTGACCTGTTTTCACGTGGTGGAAACACACATTTCCCATCCTGGGAAATCAAACAGAACACAACGTGCCAAATCGTTACATCTTCATTTCCCGTTTCTTTATGTATTTATTGCGGCCTATTCGTACGATCTGACGCTTTATTCAGAAGTAGCTTGAAAAGGGGTGAAGAAGCGGGACGACAGCCGTCGGTGAGGGGAGCGAACCCACGTTTCTCGGCGCCATCGTGGCATGATATGTGTGCTTTGTAGTGCATTCACTCTTAACAGACCGAGCTGTGCGCAAAATCGGAAGGATAATTAACCTGAAACGTTATTGATATTGCGAACGTTGAACAACAAATATACTCAACACATTTGAGTGGGGGACGGACCACACCAGGAAGCGATGAATCGCTGTCAATTAATTGATTATCAAATTAGTTGCCGATTTATTCGATTAATCGTTTGCAGCTCAAGTTCATTGAGCATACTGCACTGTATTTCAGACTGCCTCACGCACAGCCTGTCTTCTTTTTTTTTTTAAGTTATTTTTCCCGGCGTCAGAGCCGTTTTTCCATCTTTATTGGATAGGATTAGTCGGAAACTGGGTTGAAGAGATCGGGGTAGACATTGCAGACAAGTCGATGAGCGTAGTCGAACTCACGACAGTGCGGATGCTAGGGCTGGGCGATATGGGCAAAAATGTTATCACAATATTTTTTCCCATATCATTCGATATCGATACGATAATCGATATGAGATTTTTTTTTTTTTCAGCCCAAGCGCCGTTTTTCATCATTTTGTTTTTGCTTTTTTGCTTAGGTTTATCGGAGACCAAGCTCATGGAAAGTATATGAATAATGCCCCTCACATAAACCATCCTTCCTGTCATTTTTATTGTTTTTTAGCAATATGAAATGATGCTTTTATATGGGCGAAAAGGACAATTGGAGGGATCATTTTCTTGACATGTCTAATAAATGGCAAATTTTCACTGTGCATGTAATTGCAATAATATTTAAAATAAAGTCATACTTTTGAAGTACATCGCTTACTTCGGATGCGTGTTCAATAAAGTTTCATTTGAAATTGCATGGATACGATTTGACCAGGAGAGTAGGAAAATCTGTGCATTATTCAAAAATATTAATGTTAATAAATGGCATCATTATTTATATTGGATATTTAAAATTGCAATCGTTGGTGGCTTTATAAATACAGAGCTATGGAGCAGTCGAGTGTGGTTTGGAGGAAGATGGCAGTTTCACCGCTACAACTATCAGACGGTCCAACGTATTTCAATGAATAATTTTCGTTATGTTTGGCATTGTTGTTGGCAATTAGTTGAATCGTTTCTGAAGGACACATTGCGTCCTGGTGTTGTTAGCTTTGGCTAACAACAAAAAAGGACACACAGAGTTGCCGATGGCATGTGTAGACCAGCGTATACAGCCTTGCGACCCGGGTGTATATGCTCACCCGCGGTAGGGTAGTGGTTAGACGGGCAGAAACGTCGCCGGTTCAAAATTGCTGGGATTGAGCCGCTACAGGCGGTGGCTGAGAGGCTGTGCGCTGTAGAGGAGCTTTACATACAGCGGCGTTGTAAACAGGCGTACATTCACATATCGAAATGATCGAATCTGCTGTATCATGTTTGAGCATTTAGCATTTTATCGCAATACGATAAATTATCGAATTATCGCCCACCCCTACTGTGCAGCCCCAATTCCAACGATTGATAACAAATCACAGGTCGGCCATGTAGTGCATTCTGCCAAAAGATGCTTTGGGTGTTGAAATAGAAACACCTGCGTGCGATTTGGCAATGATAGAATCTGTGTTGGCTGTTCAACAGAAGTAAAAATGAGTAATAATCACAACGCAGGGAATGTTTATTTTGTATTTTTCACTGCCACAGTGACAAGGTTGTAACTCTTTCAGTCGAGACCTCGCGTGAAACAGTTTCATTAATTCTCCATTGGTAAATAGTTGACAGCAGTTGTAATTGGTCAAGCTCGGCACATTTTATGGCATACAAAGCTATCAGACAACATCACACACACGGTACGCACCTAGTGAATTCATTTGCTGGTGTCGCCGTTAATGATTAACAGATCATCACAATTGCAAATATCAAATAGCAGCAGAAATTCTAGATACAAAAGTGTCAGCTCACTTCCAATCAATGGCTGGTTGCAAGCAAAACGATGCTGATTAGTGGGTAAGGAATTGTCAAATGCATTTTGTCCAGTCTGTTGTATTCAAATCAGACCTGCAATTTGGTGTTAATAAAATAATTACATACCAAAAACATAAGTTATATATTAACTTAAAGAGTGGCTCTCTTTCGTCTCAGTTTTTTAAAAAAAAACATCTTTGTGATATGAAAGTTCAGTGAAAAACACAGCCTACGCACCCGCATGATCACAGCCAAAATGCTGCTCAAATTAAATACAAGGACACATTGGCTCATCATGGGTAAACTAACACTTAATAATTGTTTCATAATCAGATTGTTGGTACAATGAATCAAGACTGATTTGCGACCAAAGATACAAATACAGTGAAAGGCCACTAGATAGAGCATCCTGGAAATTATTATAATTATTCTGATAGAATACTGTGCCTATTGTACTATTGCCAAGAAAATGTTATTCTTAGATTTAGGTTAACAAGGGTCGAATGGACTTATAATCACCCAGGAACCATCTGAAAATCTGTTGCCCTTTCTTGGTCGGCACGGCGAGACAAATGATAGCATTTATTTAGATTTGCATTCATGCCACTGCACTGTACCCACAACCACCCCTACTTGTTAATGACTTCACAAGTGCTGGAAACATGACAAGGCCTTGCTATGGCCATAAGGCGAACCTTGAATTTTCCATTAAGATTTTAATATATTTAAAATATATATCTAAATTCCTTTTTGATAATGGCGAAGGACATTTAATACAGTTTTGTCTCTTTTCTACACTGTGCAAGCTAGTGATATATAGTTGGTGTGATTATTTGCCATTACACAAATCAAGTAATCAACAGTCACGCCATCGTGTCCACTACGTAGTTTAATATGCTGTGGCATTTCACACTGCCTATGATGGATGTTCCCCAAATGATGATGGGGGGGTTGGATTGAGGCTTGAGGGGTTCCCTGTGAGACCTTTCCGCCACGTCCACAGAACAGTTTTCTGAGTGCACCTGGCTGCCACGGATACAGCCAGCATGTCACGGCTTACTTATTTCTGTAATGTAAAAATAGGTACAATCCACTACAATCGTATTTATATCATGCACACTGTGACGTTCTGAAAACGACAATCCAAAAAAACAGTCCCGTTTTGTTACAATATCGTTAGCAACGACCCATGTCAGTATCGTCTGTCATAGCATTCGTTCTGTGGCGATCGTGTTCATATTTTGTATTTCGTATTACATTTTGCTGCAGATCGTGCGCATCTATTACGCGCGATCCTCCCGGCGCTTTGCCGTAACGTGTAAACTGTACATTGTGTACATGTTTCAAGGCAGTACTTGCAACCGTCCCGTTGTCTGTTGTCATGCAATGAATTATTGCGTTATTCACGCTTCGTCTATAAACAGTGCGTTATTCTGCCAGATAGTTGGGCGTTATTGGGGGAGGGGGAAACGCCGCTGTATGGCTTAACGACATTATCGCCGAATATAAATGTTATAATAATAGCAGGCTATGGAACCGCAGCTATGAGCGGTTCGGTTCGGGGCCTACTCTCTCCAGGCTGCGTCCTACACGTTAGCCCAGGCTAGGCTATCTGGCGATGTGTCGTCCGCGAACGATCGCACTCTCACTGGTTTAAATTTAAAGTGTCAACAAATTGATTACCGTTATTGTTATTTGGGAGCAGTTTTAAAACCAGTCATTTTCTATTTAGGGTTGGGTCCCAAAATATATATAATAGGGGAATTGCAAGCAAATAGTACATGGGATTATACCACAAACCAACTGTTCTATAGTCTACTTTCGACTTTGATTTAGCCCGTGGACAGTAGTGAACATAAGGCAAACGTCCGCAGGCGTAGAACTGTGAACGTATTTTTGATGCATTTGATCATCCCGACGAGCAGTTATTATTTATTATGGTTTTACTACTATTACTAGTATTATTAGTTATTATTAGTTATTATTATTAGTATTATTAGTAGTATTGTCGTTGTTGTTGTTGTTGTTGTTAATATATAATTGTATGTATTGTAGTTGTTGTTAATGTATAATTGTATGTATTGTATACTACTTTTATACTATTTTATTTATTTATTTATTACTTGTTATCTATGTAGTTACTTTTTTATTAATTTTTCAAAAAGTATAACAATGTTAAGGTTATAATAATAATAATAATCATCATAACAACGTTAGTAATTATAATAATGCAATGGACAAATATATTTCTTTTTTTTCATGCATTGGTTCTCGTACGGCGGCCACTAACCCAAACAACCCCTGGATGCCCCCTAGAAGGGGCAAAGGCAGTGTTCTGGGGGGGGTCTTTGCCTGGGCATGTCTGAAGTTGGGGTTCACACATGCCCGGACAATGTCGTGTCACTGAATGCGGATTACACACACAACACGTGTGTTTTGTTTTGCTGAGAACCCCCCACCCCCAACCAAATCACCCGGGCCTAGCAGAAGGAAACCCCGTTATAATAATGATAAAAATATAAAACTAAATAGGGTTGTAGTTTATCTCGCATGTTGATTTATTGCTGTGCACAAATAACTCGATTCGATATAACGCCATAATGCTTCCCATCAGTCGTTAGCGAGGCTAGCTGTTAGCCCCGTCCATAAGAACGGTAGTTAACGACCCGCTAGCTGCTAATGTTGCTACCCCCGTCAGCTAGGAGGCGGAGTGGGGGACTGGCTGGCTGCTGTTTGGGGGAGAGAGTGAGGGGTAGGAGGCTACCGCTACTGAACGGAACGATCAGCTCCGCGGGGCTGGTGTTAAGATCCACCCGGTGGATCAGCGGTTACCTGCCGTAGATCCCCTCCGTGATCCCTCTCCGCTTTAACGGCCGCCGGAGTTTGCTGCAGTCCGCATTGCGCCGCTTCATCCTCCTCCAGGTCGCTGTGGCCGCCGAGCGCCCGCTGGGATCTGATCCAGTTTTATTGTTGTGGTGCCCAACTCAACTGCGATAAAAAAAACGGACGAAAAAACGCGGCCCCCGATCGTCGCTAGTTACGATCTTTGTACAGGAAACAAAGAAATAAATAAAGCACTACAACCCCCGTCACTAGAACCTCCTCTTTTTTTCCTCCAGGGCGCAGACTCAACGAGCAGCGCCCCCCCACTCCGCGCGTCCAGGAGTGTAAATTCGGCCACGTCAAGCTGCGAGACGGCCGGCGGGTCCAATCAATGGATGCAGACAGGAGCCATTTGAGCGAGTCCGTCGTCAGTCGGTTCGCTTGTCATCCACCATAGGCACACAGCGGAGCAGGGGGCGGACACCGCGACGAGCTACGCCGACAGCCGCGCTCGCATCGAACACGTCACCCGCGGCACGTGCTAATCTGTTGTCAATACGGGATCCGCGCCGCGATGACAACGGGAAGGCTGTCAAAGCCCCGGCGACGCACCAACATCGCAAATTGCTATGATTGGATCTGATATGACCACGTGTTTAGCTATCCCGAGCGTCGAACAGTGGGTCCTTTGTGAGCAGCCCCTCGACGTCTATGCCAGTTGACCAATCAGCGTCGAAATAAAGAGTGACAGACACCGCCCGCGTCCAATCACACGGTTAAGTGGGTGTGTTCATCTTTGTTGGCGTTTTTGTATTTGTTGCGTTTTTTTGCAATTGCCGACCAGTGGAGTGCGCGAGACGGTGGTTAATTGATCCAGACCCCTTCATGGCTCAGTCAGTGCTAATTGTGTAAGCCGCCGTTAAACAACATTCACAGCCATATTATGCAGTTGTCGAACTCAAGTAAACGAAATCAAAGAGTTGTTTACTAGATCATTGGGTCCCAACTACTCAACATCTTTGAGGGAACCGGTGAAGTAGTAGGCTCGTCGGCTCGACGACGGATGCCATTACCGTCCGCCAGACTCATTCCTCTTGGGTATGTGGACGGGAGAGGGGCACGATCTAGTGGTCGTTGACGGTACTGCGTATCTAATTATAGCGACGCTTCTTTTGTTTGATACTTTCTGCATTCGTCGTCATATGAAATGTACACATGGACTTAAAATGGTCTTAAAAACAATCTTTTTTTAAAAAAAGCTTTCTTTTCACCGTTCTCTTTAACTGTTTCTAATTGTTTTTCTTTCGTTCGCTGCCTATTTTTTCAACTTGTCTTTTTAAATATGTGCTATGCTGCACCTTGGGATTGTTTGATTACAATGAAAGGTGCATTCTTATTCTCGTTGTTGTTTAAGGGCAATCAACACTTGACTAAGCAGGTGCGTTACAAATAAAATGTATTATTATTATTATTGTAATGAATGGTGCTGCCGCGGCTGAGGTGCCGCGGGGCATGCTGGGATTGAAACTATGAGTGACTGAACTGTCGCTTGCGGAGGGGTATAAGTACGATCTGGGTGATGATTGGCAAGTAGCCAGGCTGGCCTCTTGTCGATCGTCATCCAGACGTGCCTTCCCCGGTTACACTTGTCTGCTCCTTCGCGTGGAAGCGCTCCAACCATTACATTGGTGCTCAGAAGTGGGATTGGCCGCTCGGTCAGATGGTGGGGTCCGTGGACGAGGAGTGCGACAGAGATTCGGCTCCCGAGGGCCATGGACGGGAAGCGCGACAGAGATTCGGCTCCCGAGGACGGTAGCCTTGTGGGAGGAGGGCAGTGTAATGAGCGGTGCCGCCGCGTCTGAGGTGTCACGGGGCATGCTGGGATTGAAACCATGAGTGACTGAGCTGTCGCTTGCGGAGGGGTATAAGTACGATCTGGATGATGCTTAGAAAGTAGCCAGGCTGGCCTCTTGTTGAACGGAATCCAGATGTGCCTTCCCGGCTACACTTGCCTGCCACTCCAAGTGGAGGCGCCTCAACCATTACAATACCTTATGGAAACGTTTTTAGAGGCTGGAAGACCGTATTGTATTTGCTCCTGGTGCCTGATGAACAGGGCTGTTGCCCGTGATGCTATGGCTTGCGGGTGGCAGCCATACGTACAATGACGTCATTACTGACATAGAAATGAATAAACGAATAACTCCCGATTAAAAAGGGGTAATTGATCCCAAACTCTGCAGACACCTCTGGGGGGGGTCTGCTGGTATATGCATACCAAGTTTGAAGTCGTTCTGAGGAGTCTATCGATGCCTTTCGGCAGCTATAAAAGGAGCCTCGGCGCCGCCGGCGCATTCAGTCTAGTCGCACCCTTCCGGACCATGTATGTAGCATAAATCTCATGTTTGTATGTGCAACATGGGGAAGAAGGTTGATTGTGATTTAAATTCTGAAAGAAGAAGAGTGTGTTATGGATATGTCACTTGTAGAGTCACGCCTCCATTGTCCTGATTGGCTACAAGCTGTGACATCATTGGATGTCCCCTCCCATCAGCTATAAATCAGTGATGCTTCCTCATGTGTGGTTTTTGGTCATGTTTTCCTGCTTAGCTCATAGCTTAGCTTAGCTAGCCGATACCCGGCTAATGTCCAGTATAGCTTAATAAATGAACCCTCTAGACATATTCCCGTGTCAAGACTGGTCATTTCCTCTACGTGGACACCTTATCTGAGCTGCCATTACAAGCGGTATGTTGTTAATTCTGACTCGACACATCTAATGTCACGGTTACCATTCACTCGTTCACCACATGGAACCCACGACGAACAACTCCACAGCGGCAACTTCATGGGAAACCAATAGGGCTGATGCATAGTGATGTCACGGCAGCCTAACTATGTCCATTGTATTTGCCCCTACCCAATGGAAGTGAATTGGTAAGATATGCCAATATCTGCCGCCGTCAATCTGTGACGTCAAGTCATCATCAGTCCCATAGTCTGGC
>OMKY01117800.1:0-16105 GCA_900302395.1 Bregmaceros cantori | reverse complement strand
GTAACAAAGATGGACATTCTGAATGCTAGCACTTGCCCAATCTAGGGAGGTCCAGAGACCTCACTTGATGGCTAGGGCGATTCAGCACTTTATTTTATCCCTCTTAAGATGGGCGTACACTGTACACACAAATCCGTTCTCTATATATTTGAACATATGCTATGTCTGGGAGACTATTTCCGGTTGTGCATCCATCCAACTTTCACTGTCAGTCATCAAGCCCCATGCATCTGGGGCTCCATCTTTTGAACAGACGAGGAAGGTAGACAAGTTTATGTGTTCAGCTAGTTAGTGTGTGTACCTGTGTCGTCTCCTGCTTACCAGATTAGCCTTTAGCCAGTTAGCCGTCTGGATAACCTGAGGCTGTCTACTACTGCAGGACCGATCTCTTCACCTCAGGATTGGGTCCGCCGATTACGAGCCTGCAACTTGAGATGAGTACTCCTCACAAGACTCTTTATATTTAGTCTTTATTATCTGTGTCCAGAGACTTGCTTGCCTGTACACTGTTGTTTATTTTGTACCTTTTCACACAAGTGTTTGTGCTGCAATTGTTCTATGTCTGCCATTTAATTTGCTGTATCAAACGGATGTCCTGGGACAGGCATCCAACCTTTCTTCTGAGTCCATCATTATCATAATTATTATTATTCATTCGCACTAGCTACACGAATCATAACAATAGGGTGTGGAATAGCACAACGCAAGTTCCGCAAACCACAACTCTTTTAAAATAACGTGGTAGGTGTGTGCTCCCGCCAATTAGTTGAAAAATAGTCGAAGATACGGCAACATGAATGGCACCGGAAGTGGCAAATATAGACGGGGGTAGTTAAGGAAGCAAACTGGAAACGGGTGAAGTCTATCGAGTCTGGTGTCAGACCCAAACCAGACATTGATGGAAGATCAGAGAACAGGCCGGAAAAATGCACTGTCAGCTAGATTTTCATCTGAAATGTAATATTCTTGTGGAGCAGTCGCCGTGGTGGTGGTGCCTACATACACCCTCAGAAAGTTGCTAAATGTTATTTTAATTATGCACGAGTCAACAATGAATTGCCTAATTGTTGCACCCATTATTATGCGTGTCTGCTTGTGTGTGCGCGTGTGTATTGTTCATTTTGTATAATTCTTCCGGTCCTATCTTCCTTCAGGGACGTTTTTTTTTTCTCGGCAAAGCGTTTTAGCAATTCTCTGCATTTTCTCCTTCCTATTATGGTAAATGTCTATTGTATTGAAAAAGCTGGCCTGTACAAGACCATTCTATTGTAAGTGCTTATTGTTGTACGTTTTTATTGCTAGCGAGAGTGCGTCGCCTGCCATTTGCAACGAGGAACCGAGTGTCGTTATTGAGGGGCCGCGGCAGAGCGATGATAAAGCGCGGCTTTATGCATGAGATAAAGACGTTGCAGGCAAGTCGCCTGTGAAGAGGAAAGTGTGTAGAAATTGACAGAATTGAATAAAAGTGGCCTGAATTGTTCTGTTTTAAAGAGTTCAGACCTGTGCCGAATCCGCAGTACTGGGCTGTACGCTCCACAGTTGCTTGGTTCCAGATACTATTCCCAATCCCAAGATTAAAAAATAAAGATTTAATTTAATTCGATGATGATGATGATGTGCGTAAAGACAAACAAAAAAACATGAAAACCAAGAGAGAGAAGATGCCTGGTTTCTGCGGCACCGGATGTCCAGTGGTTCTGGAAAATATGCATGTAGCAGAACCGTTTTTATCCTACCTTACTTTACTTTAGAAAGATGGTACTGGGATTGCACTGCATTGCAGTGATGAGGAGTACTTGTTGGAATCTACGCATTTCACAAGGCATAACTTGTGGAGGTTGTGGAAGTTTGTTGTAGAATTGGGGAAGAAATGGAGTGCTTGCATGTAGTTTAATCAGATCCGGAGTTCACAAAAAGACAGACCTTGACCATTGTTTATAAAGACAGGCCAGGGCACATGATGTAACATGACGTCACAATTCACTTGTCACAGTGCCACACCTCTTTCTGACGCAACATTGCTGGCCACGTTGCATTAGCGTTAGGGTGAGTCATTTTACAGTAAAGTAACTTTACTTTCTGCTGAGTAATTTTTTTTCTGCACTGCAAATACCATCTATTCTGAAAATCTATTTGAATTTCAAGTTTTTGAGGCTGAAGGTTGTAATGGCTTAAAACTATCTCATCTACTGACCTAGCCACTCACACACTTTGGGAGTAATTAATAGTACATAGGGCTGGAACGATAACAAATTGTGCTGGATGATAAATTGGCCAAGAAATTGTTGCAATAATTGATAATGCCGTATAATGTTGCAACACAAATATACATAAAATACAAATATCAATAAATATAATTTCATTAAAATAACAAGTAATTTCTTGCATTCAGTTAGTTGGGCAGGAGTGATGCGGAAACACACAAAAAAAAACATATTGTGGCCAGAAAAGTTATTGTGCTTTAAAAAGCTATTGCATGATTAATTTACTTATTGACTGACTGAAACAGTTTCTTCCCAAGTGCAGTGATGCTACTGAACACCAGGGGTAGCCCTGCTTGATATGTTGGCATGTTCATGTGCTGATTCTATGCCAATGCCACTTTATTACTCATGTGCTGTTTTTCTTTATTTTTGTGTTGCTAAAAATAAAAGTGTGTGTACCGCTGTCATGTATATGGTGAATTAAAATTAATATTCAATCTTGAATATTGTGACAGGCCTAAAGGTGAGTTGTATTTCTGATACATCTGAAGCCATCCAACAGTCGCAGAGTAAGTTGAGGAGCTATATTAAGCGCCACCTCCTTCCAACTAACACAGCTGTCGTGTGCGTGTCTCCAATTTCCATACGGTGAAATTTGGCTTTGCTGCGACATTAATAATACTCATGGCAGCCTTAAGGCAAGGTGACTTTGCGTTGGAATGCCTCACTGTAATAACTCTCCATTAGCCACAGGGTGGATAGTCTGTGGAATGAGACCTGCTCCTGATTAGAATACAGATAGAACACGCCCCCTTGTCTGTGTGGATCTCAGTTCAGACTTAGCTGCTCCCACCTATCCATTGAGAGATATCGACGTTCAGAATATTGTATGACCTAGAATTCAACAACGGAACATACTAGAAGCTCACTTCTTTTCTGGTAGTTGAGAGTGTTATGCACATTTGCATTACCCTGGCGAACCAGAACCAGTGCATCGTCCACGCATCGCTCATCGCATTGGATCTGGGAAAATCAGGCAAGCTGTCGGTACGGATTAAATCGGCCAATCAGTGCGGACGTGCAGGTAGTTTGTACGGGCTACGCAAGATGTGGGCGGAGTTTGTACAGGCTACGCGAGACGTGGATGGACTTCAGTTGTCACGCCTCCACAACGATTGTCTCACCTACTGCGCTGTAAGTGGATAACACAATTTGATTGACACGTTTTTTTCGACCCTGGTTTTACCAGACCCAATTCCAACATCTATCGATGTGCGATGCGTGGATGATGCGTTGGTTCTGGCTCACCAGGCTACAATTGCATATGTGTTACATACTACTACTGTGTTACTCTACTTTCACTTTATACTAATCCCTCATGGCTGACTTTTGTTAGGCAGAGTTTTGTTAGGCCAATTTGTGAGCATTTAATATGACCGTACTGTCTAATGTGGGACACCTAAGCTCCAGTGGCTCTGGCTCCTCCCTAAACTAATGAATGCCAGTGAAACTATTTTAATCCATCTAACATTAAGTTCAACTGTTCAACACTACATTTCACTGTCTCCCATCAGGCAACTGACTCTTACATTAGGAAGTTGCAAAAAAAATGGCTTATATTAGGGCAATCCACCACAAGTGCAACGTAATTAGTTTTAAAAACTAACCTTCCAAACTTTTTGACAACTGACTGTGCCAGGCCACCACCAGTGATGTGTGTGTATGTGTGTGTGTGTGTATGTGTGTGTGTGTGTGTGTGTGTGTGTGTGTGTGTTGATGTGTTTACATGCACTGTGGTTTTTACAATCATATGTCCTGAGTCCAGAGTTATGGGCGGTTTGGGGGAGTCTTGATTGACTTTATGCAGGCGGGAAAAATTATAGCAAGTTTCTCCCGTAGTGAGCTCCCCCTGGCAGCGGACACGTTGAACACCAGATTTATGACAATGTTTGCCAGCACCTTTTCCCAAGTTTAGAAAGTCAACACCAAACTTTTTCTTCTAAATTCTGTTCTTGAAATGAGTGTTTTCACATATGTCAGGTACAGATCACTTCGGCAATTATAGCTTACTAAAACAGGTCATGTTTTGTAGGTCATAATGTGACAATGTGTTCAACATGCATTATTGTGATAAGAAATGTAATCTGTTTCCTATTTAAGATACCACGTTTCCGTGACGCAGTGGCTAGTTTCTTATATATTACCTGCGCCGGGGCGCAGAGATGACAAAAGAAAGAAGTGATTACATTTTGGTGCATTTCTGTAGCCTACAAGTAACATAACATAATAATCGGTTTCTTCGAGTGATACACAGAACACAGCGGCCAACACTCCCCAAAGCCTGTTAACAACAGCTGCCGACTGCACCCCGGCTCCGTTCTCTGTCGAATGCGGAGCACTGCCGGTACCGGTTGCCGGGTCGCGCACATCGCAACAACAACTCCGTGCCGCTGGGCTACTTACTGCGGACCGCCACCAGTCTGTGGAGAATGGCTGGCGTACGCTGTGGGCTGCTGTTTTCGAGCTTGTGTGTGTGTGCTTCGTGTGTGCGTGTGTGTTCATCCTGCAATAACCAGTATTATTAACGCTGTCTGCTGTCATTGTTAAATGAACAAATCAATTTCAAAAATACTCTACGAACAATTGCATTGATAATGGGTTGCCACACTGCTAGCACTATCAGTAGGCCTACTATGTTTTTGTACCACTGCGGCGCAGGTTTGTAATCTCTAAGTGCTTCTAGTTATTGCATCATTTTATGATGTTGTTTTGCTTTTATTTCCACTGAGGAGCTGCTTTTAAATCTAAATTTACATACATACTTAATTTGCTTTTAATGTGAAATGACAATAAATCTTGAATCTAGACAGCACATCCTGACAGATACTGTTCGATCTGTCGGGGGGGTGGGGGTTAGGGGTACTGGCCTAATGGTGGCCATTTTTTGTAGCTTCCTACTGTGGGACAATCAGTTGCCTTACGTGAGACAGTGAAATGTAGTGTTGAACAGTTGAACTTAATGTTAGACACATTGCCATAGATTGCTTTTACCATAGTTTCACTGACATTCATTAGTTAAGGGAGGAGCCAGAAGCACTGGAGCTTAGGTGCCCAATGTTAGGCAGTGGCCCACATTTGGACAACCCACCCTATCACCTTTAAAATATCCATAAATCAACACCAAACTTTTTCACACAACCCGTTTCCATGCTTTTGCTTTCAATCTTAAAAAGAAAAAAAAAAACATGGTGGTTCCACTGTTTTTTGCCCCAAATCATTTAGTTTTGTTTTCAAGGATGCAGCTTTAACAGTGGAAACGACTGCTTAGGCCTGGTTCTATTCCAGTGCCTGGTTAAGTGATGTCAGGTTGGGAGTGGTGTGCTGTAGGGTCCTAGCCGGGCAACCCAGAACTAAGGAATTGTCCACGCATCGCACATGACTAGACAGTCCTGTGGTTCTGGACCAACCAGGCAGACAAATCAGATTGTTGCCCAAATTCAGGCGGTCCAATCAGCGGCCCGTTAAGGCGGGCTTTGTTTAAATCGAGACGTGGGCCTCCATCTAACTTGTCACGCCTGCTGCGCTGTGACTTGATAACTTCATTTAATTGACCCTTTTTTCGAACCTGCTCAATCCAGACCAAAGGATTGTTCTAGTAGCGTGTGATGTGTGAACAATTCATTTGTTCTGGCTTGCCAAGCTACTAGGGTCCAAATTCATAATTTTGAGTCGTCAACATTCGGAATGCTGTATTCAACTTCTTATTATTCATGTATAAAACATGCTAAACAGTCATATTTTATTTATTAATTTGATGAATGGTACATGTGTCTCCACCTATTCTAGCATCCTTCAAAGACAACTGCGTAGATAGCTTTGAAGTTAAAACATAGCTTTTTTGCAAGGATAGCTTAGAAGTTTAAAAACGTGGAAAATCACGTCCAATTCACCTCGTCATCCTGTGCTCACTTTTATTGGAAAATCAAGCAGGGACAAGGATCGCACATATCCAGCCTCGTCGTGGAGGAAAAAGAAATCCCAAAGAAACAGAAGACGTCGTACGGAATTAGTGGTGTTGTTAATCTCTTTGAGTTAAGCAGACAGAGGCACTTCAGCTGGAGATTTCCAGAAGAGGTAGCAAGTAAAAAAAAGAGACTGAGAGAGAAGAGAGGGAGAGGGGGGGGTTCAAATAGAGAGGTAGAAAGCAAGAGATGAGTAATAGCAAAACAGAAAAAGGTGGAACGAGAGAGACAGAAAGTAAGAAAGAAAGGGGGACATGAAGAGAAAAGGGAAAGAGGGGAGGGAGAGAGAGTGAGAGACAAAGAAGATGGGGAGAGATTCAAATTGAGTGTGGGAGGATAGAGTGAGAGAGGAGATAAAGAGAGGGATGGAGAGAGAGAGAGAGAATGAGAGAGACAGAGGAAGAGAAAGAGACGAAGAGGGTAGAATGGGGAAAAGAATGGGGAGAGCATCGAATGGAGGGTGGGCAGATAGAGAAAGAGAATGAGTGAGACGGAGGTAGAAAGAGAAAAAGGGTGGGGCGATACTTCAATGGAGCGTCGGCAGATAGAGAGAATGACAGAGATGGATGGAGAGAGAGAAAAATTAAAAGACAAAGAGTGCGAGAGCCGTCCAAGGACAGCAAAAAAGAAATGAGATGAATATGCAGAAAGAATGTTTTTTTTCCATGATAAACAGCGTCCCCACAGAGACGCAACCACTGACTTTTACTTCATAAGCCATCTGTCAGCTTCCATTTCCCGTCCTATACATTTGGACCGTCCCCCTCTCCTCCTGCACTCCGGATGAAGAGATTGCCTTGTAAAATCTATCTATATTTATATATACAAAGGCGTGATGCCCCTTCAAAGTGGGCTAGGTGAGTAAAGTCATCAATCCCTCACACTCGGATCTGCGTGCCGGGTCCTGTAAGCCCTTGAGAAGGGCGCGTGAACTTCCTGCTGTGGATCACCCACGTTGAGAACGGGCTACTGTTACAAGTCAGCGGGGACAGCTGGATCAACAACATGCATCGTCTGCGGACCGCACATCACCGTCGCCTCCGCACGCATCGTCCGCGGAGCCTCTAGCTGCCCCGCATCGGCAATCAACAGTCCGCCTCTACTTAAGACAGCGTCCAACCCCGGCGAGACGCAGCCCCAAAGTCTCAGATCAGGTCAGTCTTCCTGACTGAGCATGTTCACACCTCAGCTCAATACGTTGACAAAGTCGCTCTGGATATCTGTTCATCTCCTGCCGTTTGTGCGCCTCTGGGTGCCGTCTTCTCTGTTTGCAACGCGACCCCTTGGAGCCTTCACCCGTGCTCGATCCAGCCATGAGTAGCTTGTCGGATGACGATTCCATGGACCAGTGTTAGATATTGGATGTTTTACTTACATAACAGACCTCTAAATGGTCTCCACATAATTAATACAAAGAGACATTTACTTCACTTAAAAAGGGTGTTCAACCCTCCTTGTGTTTCCTCTCTGGGTATTTATTCAGTAATTATTCTTTACTGAAAATTTACCCGTGACAGCTGCTTTTAGATTAAATATTGTTTATTTTTGGATTTTGGTGAATGGATGGTGGGTGACAAATATCTTACAGTATAGTTAATATATCTCTTCAGACTGATGCCATTCAAACTGTTAAGGGCAATAATCAAGAGCAGTCATGTAAATCAATCCCAAATTCTGCAATACTTATATACTGTCAGAAGTCGTATACGCCCTTCAATGCGCAAATTGACAAAACTGTATAGCACAATTAAAAGTTTCCAAGGGCACATCATGCAATCAGCAGGTGACATAGAAATAAAATCATTCTGCAAAATGACATCACTCAAGCCAATTATAATAAAAAAAAGCAAATCTCTAAAACTCTATGATGATATAAAACACGCACAAATTGATCTAACAAACTTCGTTGACATCAAAGCCAGATCGGTGCCTCTGAAGAACGATGCTCTGTTACACCTTCATTAGATGACAATATGATGAAATTTAATTCGAAGTGTGAACTTGAAAGTGAACAATGAAACTAAGAGTGTTGAACTATTGCTTAATGCATGAATCAATTTCGATTCCCAGAAGAATGCTCCTTCATCCTTCGCCAAGTTCGATATTTGGAAAAGGGTCGGCTTGTCCCAGGGCCTCAAAGGTGACTTAGCGTTTGTATGAAGAAAGCATGGGAAAACATGTTGACGTAGGGCTAAAGTGGAGGCCTTCATTGATTGGTCTGTCAGGTTTCAGCTTCCTGTCTCTCCCCGGGCGCTTCCAACGATGGCTTAAGATGGCTCCCTGTGGGAGTAATTACGCAGCGGCACCGGCACGCACACGTGCACATGTGGAGACGAACAGACACAGTCACACTCACAGAGAGACATTTTCGTAACTTTTTGTATTTCTACAGAAAGTTAATTCCGGTGTCTTCTGCATAATTGTGAAATAGGGGTTGGATGAAGTAAGGGATTACTTTTAAAAAGTAATCTTCCCAACTCTTTTGTTTTTGACTCTGTCATAGATATCTATCGGTCCCGCCCCACACGGAGTACATTTGACTCTGCTCCAAGAGCGTTACTGAAATGTAACTTGTAGAGTCACGCCTCCATTATCCTGATTGGCTACACACTGTGACATCATAGGATGATGAATGGATGTTGAATAGCCCTGCCCTACTCTGACGAACACGACTTCTGTGACAAAACGACCCTTAATCACTCGCCTTTACCTATTGACATTGGAAATTTGTGAAGGTGAAGATAAAAAATGAAAATAAGACAATTCTATGACTGCACTGTCATACAATTGAACACTGACATTCTATTTCACAAAGAATCATTCTTTCACTGTTTAATTACAAGTCTAATCCTAAAACCCAATCGCAGCGAAAAAAGAACAATTGTTTATCTGCATAACATCTGCAGTGAGCCGACACGGCTGTGTTGCACAATGCAATGTATTTAGACCTTGACTCACCGCTGGGCCGACAAGTCCAAATTAATCCAAACGTTTCTGAGGAGAGAATACAAATCGGCTTAAAACAGACGTGTTTTGTTTTTAGTGGCTGTCAGGAAAGGGCTGAGCGGGGAATGAAGCAAAGAGACAGTTGAAGCCGAACTCGCTTAACGTGAACATTATGAAACTGAACGATGGAACTCAGAGTGTTGAATTATTGGCCACATCTGTGACTGAATAGGGCTGTTGCATGTCAGGTCATGACTTGAAAACAAGAATAAAGTTGGATTCATGTGACTAAGTGTAATGGGAGTACAATTACACCGGGGGTGCTGAGGGATAAACATCACACACACACACACACACAAAACATGAACGCATGATAGGTTAGATTCAGTTTACGTGGGAAAGTGAGAGATCAGAATGCAACGGGAGCAACAGGGGCTGGGATGGGGTTATAGTACCATAACTATCCAGATGTTGCATAACAGGCGATTTTATAAGCAGTCGATTTAGTCCGCTGTACAGCCGGTTACAAGCTTGAATTCCGAAGCCCCTGCATTCCGAAATGAATTTTGCCGCGTTGCACAGCGCGAATCCAATATACGATTGCTTATTTTGTTATGGCCCCTCCAAAACCCTAACCTAACCCTAGCTAAATCAGCCGATCGTTTTTGGGATTCGAACCTTATCAGAATGGAGTTATTTCTGTCCTGGGTTATTGAACGAATGGAAAATGACCCAGAGAGGAGACAAAAGGGAGGGTTAGAAAACCCTTTATTAGCATGTGAAAAACAATATTATTTTATATATTTATGAAGAACCTTTGGAGGTCAGAGTGGAACACATAAACAAAGTCTATCTAAGAACTGTCCATGGCTTTGTCATCAGACACGTTACTCATCTCAATGTTCAAGTCACCGGGGCGGAATCAGGTTCCAGTGGACACTCCAGGGGGTTGTGCTATAGGTAGAGGAGACAGCACCCAGATGAGTTCAATCTCCAGGAATTGTACAGTTATTACAGTACAATTATTATTGTTGGTACAATCACTGAGTAATACATGAAGGTTTCCAGAGTGAATTATGCAAAACCAAATGAGCATTTTGTAACAGTATAAGAAACATATTCTTTGATGAAATAGTGGGACATTACAGTACAGTACAGTAGGGTGGAACACTTCATGCTCCGATACCAAAAGAGATAGTGCTATTTGTTTGCTTCGACAAAGCAGCTAATTTGCAGGCTCCTGCGTCGGCTGTAAACTGCTGTTAAGGTAAATCCATTTGGGAAGTGCCTCCGAGGTTACAAGGGCGATCGAGACTTAATGTCAGATGCCTGATGCACCGCAACCGGCTGCGGCTTCCCTCGGCTGGGAGTACAACGTGGCCATTTGGAAAAACAAACATTGACTCCTTTTTTTTTTCTCGCCTTCTTTTTTTCGTAGTTGGTCAGTGCACAGGAAACTAATGCAAAGCTTATTAGCGCGTGTCTCCACGGGGCAGCTGAGACTTTAATGTGGAGGGTGGGGGGGAAGCTGCCGCGATGTGAAAGTGAATGTGTGTGTCTGTGCGATGCAGTGGAAGAGCCTTTTATCTTTTACCGTTTTATTTTTTTTTTCTTGATGAAACATTCAGGCGAGCAGGGACAGCGAGAGGGACGCACGGGGGAATGGCGTCCGCAGTGTGGCGGATTAATTACTGGCCCCCAAACCATAACTCATGTGTCGGCTTTTACCTTTCCGTATAAATTCCACCAGCCGTGCTGCTCCTGTCATCCGCCGCGCCGGGGAGGAGGGCGTTCAGCGTTCAAGCCGCGGCTATATCGTGCGGTCTCGGGGGGATTCGCGTAAGTGCTGTGAGATTGGTGTTTATTTTGCTGCCCTGCTACCACTGCTGCTACATTATGTACTCGCCCGAGTTCTGTCGTCACAGGTCGGACGTGTCTAAAAACATCCCTCGCTGTGTATTCAATCCCAATACTACCTCGCGTAATATTGTAGGTTTTGAAATTACGGTCAAGGACTGCTCCGGACTCTATTTATCAGTGTGTATACATCGTTGTTGTTTTTATTATTTTATTTATCTTTCTGATGCACATTGGTAGCAGCACACAATTTTGTTGTATGCATACAAAACTTCATTCATTCATTCACTCTACCTACTGACCTTAAATAGGAGCAATTGGTGTAGCACTAAAAAAAAAAAGATTACATTTACTGAATGATCATCAATGCTACTGTGGAATGAATTGTCCAAACAGGAAGTGCTAAAAATAACTATCTAATGGAAAAAGGAGGACCGGGTTGTGATATCACGGAGCATTACTCCAGCAGCCTCTCAAAGCAACTTCTAGGACCCATATCTTATACACCAACCTGTCGAAAGAGTGCATACATCACTAGCCTGGTGAGTCAGAACCACAGAAACACATCGTCCATGCATTGGGTCTGGTAAAACCAGGGTTGGAAAACAAAAGAAAACGTGTCAATCAAATCGTGTTATCCAGTCACAGCGCAGTAGGTGGGACAAGCGGTGTGGAGGTGTAACACCCAAACTCCGCCCACGTCCTGCGTAGCCCGTACAAACACAACCCCACATCCGCGCTGATTGGCCGATTGAATCCGCGACGACGGCTTGCCTGATTTTCCCAGACCAAATGCAAGCGATGTGCGATGCGTGGACGATGCGTTGGTTCTGGCTCGCATACATCATACCATTCAGCCAGGCATATTATGAAGTCATACAAAAGAATTCACCAGATACATTTTCTGTCATCACTCTCCGCCTTGTTGTCAAAAGGCCTTAATGCGTACCGCTGCATTCCACTGGGCTGTACGTAGCCATTGTTGCTGCCTCTGTACTCCACACTGTGTACATTGTGATTCTGCAGCAGGCTGCATGTGGTGGGCGTGTGCAGGCACACATGTGTGAGTAAAGCAGGTCATATAGGGGGCCGCTCTTCACGCATCATCTCCCAAGGCGAGTGGATACCGGTTGGCGGTGTGCAGTAGTGCTATTAGCGGGTCGAACAACAGCTCCAGTCGCTGTTCATGACAGGCAACTGTACTTGTAATCAACATTACATGTTTTTACCGCTTCGAGCGCCATTTTCACCCTAGGAAATGAGCACTGGTCTTTGAAGGACCATCAAATATTATAGATAAAACTAGAAGCACTCAGAGATTGCAAACCTGCACCATAGTGGTACAAAAAAATAGTGCTTTTTAGTTCTAGCGGTATGTATAGAGTAGTAGCCTGGCGAGCAAGAATAAACGCATTGTCCACGCATCGCACATCGCTAGACGTTGCATAGCATAACATTTAAGCGATGTGTGATGCGTGGACGACGTGTTGGTTCTAGTAGAGTAGCGCTATTGCGATTGACTATTATATATATAATACTAGAAGCACTCAGAGATTGCAAACCTGCACCGTAGTGGTACAAAAAAATAGTACTTTTTAGTTCTAGCCGTATGTATACCGTAGTAGCCTGGCGAACGCATTGTCCATTCATTGCACATCGCTAGACGTTGCATTGCATAACGTCTAGCGATGTGCAGTCAACGTGTTGGTTCTAGTAGAGTAGCGCTGTTGCGATTGACGCCGGTGGCAGTGCCACTTTGCTCTCTTCAGACGGCATGTTAATGTTAGTTAGGAAGCTGACGCTGTTGGACCAAGCTGATCACTCAGATTTTTACATGGAAACATGTCATTGGCCACTCCGTGCACTAACCAGGTAGGGAACTGATTATCTTGCTCGGGGCAGGAGCGAGAGACGCGGCCGCGTGTGACATCACTATGGAGAACGGGGATTGTTAATCCATTAATCCATTACTTATAAGATACAGAAATGCACCAAAATGTAATCACTTCTTTCTTTCATCATTTCCAACAACTCTGCAAAATTTAATCCAGATCCATGCTCAAATTTTTCAGTTATCCAGTGGACAAACCAACGCGACCAAAAACATAAACTGATCCGCGGAACAGGTAATAATAATGGAAAAATTTAGACATGTTACTCCACTTAGTAGTATTGGATAGGCCTTTTTTATGAGGTATCTTTTTCATCAACTTTCTTTCCCCCTTCTCTCGGGGAGGTCATAGTACACAGAGCCCTGCGTGCTATGACCTCGAGACTGAGATACAGTTTCGTCCCACGTGCAGTGATGCTACTGAATGCAGCGGGTCTCCCTGCTTAATATGTTGACATTTGCTGATTCTATGTGAATGCCACTTCATAACGTATGTGCTGCTTTTCTTTCTTTTTGTGTTGACCTTGTTCATTACCTGTTGATCTTGAGAGTAGTTTCATGCGCAACTAAGTTAAGTTAGTAAGTATGAAGTTAGTAAGTAAGTTTGAATAGCGCTCCTCTCAAAGGCCACAGAGCGCTTCACAGGCAAGGCAATGCGATTCAATAAAAACAATACATTGAAAGGTGCAATATGAGCGATTGTGTGTGTACTGCTGTCATATATATGCAATATGGTGAATTAAAATGAATCTTTAATCTTTGAAAATGTATTTCCATTGTGTTGTAATTTATTGTTTAACAACATCACCATCAACCTTTTTTTAGAGGGGGAAAATGGCAGCCCACACATAATGGCACAAATGTGCCATAAGTTTTAACTTGGGACTTTTGACCGTGACTGTTCAAGGACAGCTTCACATGTCCTTATACAGTACTGTGGACGTCTCAGCAAGGCATAATGCCACTCGACTCGCCCCCACCAAGCACTCAGCCAAAGTCTAAATGTCGGAACAGTCCTGCGACTTTTGGAATTTCTCCCCAGGGGGAGGGGGGTGGACGGGCTGTTGTCTGGTGTGCTAATGGCTGTCAGTTACCATAGCAGCCACAGCACCATTAAACACAGTAATCCAGCGGGGCAAACGCGAGGTAAAGTCAGCCGCAGCACCGGAGCTGTCCGTGGTGTTGACGCGCACACCAGTTCACTGTCCGGGGTTCTGAACGCCCGGAGCTCTGCCACCTTCCACTGCGCTCTGGCGTGAGACTGGGGAACGCAGTCCACACTTGAGTGACAGTTTGTTTTTGATTTATTTTTTATTTTTTTCAAATTATTTCCAGAAGTCAGTACATTTTGAAGCATGAGGTTCATTACATGATGTGGCAGGTCGGATCCACTCGGACACCTCAGAGCTCTGCAGGAAGGAGGAAGGGACGTGTGCGTTTTTAAAACTGCATGTGTTTGCAAAGGGCAGAAAGTTATCTGGATACCTACAAAAGTTGCTAAACAGTTCAGCTGCGCAGTTAGCTAACTCGGATAGGCAGAGAGCTGCAAAGAACATGTAGGGTGGATTGCCCTAATGTGGGCCCCTTTTTTGCAGCTTCCTAATGTGGGACAGTCAGTTGCCTGCATGAGGTGGAACAGTGAAATGTAGTGTTGAGCGGTTGAATTTAATGCTAGACACATTACCATAGTTTACTTTTACCATAGTTTCACAGACATTCATTAGTTTAGGGAGGAGCCAGAGCCACTGGAATTTAGGTGTCCCAGATTCAGCAGTGGCCCACTCTAGGGCAATCCATCCTATGACACACTGGCACGGTGAGTCACGGGCCCGCTTACACCCACCAACAACATTCCCACATGTCTTCCTCTTTCCTCTAACGCTACAAAAAAAGTGAAAAATGGGCCACAAAAATCTACGCATTGCACACGAGTAGACGGTCGGGTGGGTCTGGAACAACCAGGCAGACAAATCAGATTGTCACCCAAATGCGGGCGGTCCAATCAGCATCAGAGATAGTGACAGGATTAAATCGGAAGCTAGGATGAAGAGTCAGGGGGGGGACATTCCAGAAAAGCCGGAGGGGTTGTGCGAACCCACCGCACTGCTCGACCTGTGGTATAGGGGAACGCTCTCTACCCACTCGGCCACCAAGCGCCCCCTTAATTAGATTTTTTTGGAACACTTTTTTCAAGCCTGCTTAATCCATACCAAATGATCGTTCTAGTCGCGGGTGATGTGTGGACTAACCATTTGTTAGGCTTTCCAAGCTAGCATTTTCACAGTGTCTTGCAAAAAGTAATCTGAGAATGTTGCTTCAGCAGTGCTATCTTGAGTGTCAGCCCTAAAAAGTGAATCAGTTCATGAGCCTACCCAAGAGCGTTAACACACCGAATCTGGGATGAATCCATCCATCCGTTCAAAAGTCATCATTACATCCATTACATCCCCATTGCTCCTCATTTTGGTGTCATCTTGGTCTGTGATTTTTCAGAAACAGGATGTGAAACAGACTTTTTTGTGACAGATGCGTGACAAAACGAGACAGCAATCTTGTTGATGTCTCGGGTTCTGCATTAAAAGTCTATTTTTATTCCTCTGATGGAAATTATTACATATTGATAGAAAGTGGGAGGCGCTGAGTGCAAACGTAAAGTGTTTGAATGAATATGTAACGCTCTGTGAAAGCATTTGTGTGTTAGCACGGCACATTAACAGAGACACTTACAGGCGAGAGCAAGGCTGCATGTGTAACACGATTGCAGTGTTTCCAAATTCACACAAGTCCATAATCTACACAGATTTTAAGAGAGGCTGGTTGTATATTTGGAGTACTATAGGAATCCAAAATGGGAAACCAGAAGTATGGAGTCGAAAGTGATATTCCCGAAGCAAGCTAAACATAACCTGCTTCGCGGTGCAGCCCGGGCCCAGGTAAATATGTTAGGGAGAGAACTGTGTCTGCAATTTCAGCTCTGGTTAAAACATTTTTAAACACTAAAATATTTGTATTAGGTGTGATGTGAAACAAAGATAGTTAGTTTGTTAGTTAGTTAGTTATAATTAGTTTTAAAAAACATTATAAAAATAAATAATAATAAGGGGGCACGCAGTGGCAGTGTGCTCATATAGCGTGCCCCGCAGACCACAGGTCTCTCCTCGATTCTTCATCCCAATTTCCTATAT
>OMKY01117798.1:0-10000 GCA_900302395.1 Bregmaceros cantori | reverse complement strand
GGCTAATAGAGAATGACAAAATAAACTTCTGTCTCACTCTCTCTGCCCTGGCACGCTGACGCTGTCATATAAAACGGCATGAGATCATATCAACTCAACAGACAAAGTGTTGCAGTGCTCGGAGATCACTGAAACCACAGACAGATACTAGATTTCTTGCACTGAACACAAAGTTCAATTTAATTTGGACACATTCTTTCCTTTTTCTCAAAGTCACAGTTAAATTATGTTTAGTGTCTTTTACCTTCGCCGGGGCTGCGCCATGGTAGCAGGTTTCGTTGTTTTTGGTTGCGTTATTGGAAATTGTGAAGGGTGATTAAATTTTGGTGCATTTCTGTAGCGTATAAGTAACATAATCATACTTAATCACCAACCTACTGATAGATTGCTGGGCGCTTACCACGTTCACGTGACCAGACTGCTGTCAATCGCAATCGCGCTACTCTACGAGCACTTGCATTGATAATGGATAGCCACACATACTGCTAGCACTAAAAGTACAATTTTTTGTACCACTACGGCGCAGGTATGCAATCTCTGAGTGCTTCTAGTTTCCTTATAAATTCAACTGAAAATGTGGATTTTGTTTACCATAGTTTTCAAAACAATGTCATAGCTATATAACATAATATATAATGAACATTGTTACTGTCAAAACAGTGTTATTTACTGTTTTTTAATGAAGTAATACAATTCATATTATGCTCATGTTCAGCATTTTGGCCCGGCTCCCCATCATATTTCATTTCTCATGTGGCCTTATACCCTCCCCTGCAATACTCAGTGCAAGGTCAAAGAAGCTATAGTTGGCCGACGTTGTTGTTCATTCTGCTGTGAGCAGAGATGGTGAGATCATGTGTTTTTCACTGGTGCAGGAGGGATTGTGTAGAGGATTATGAAGAGGATGAAACTAAAGCTTGAGGAAAAAGATCCAATGTGGAACCATTTTGACTTCTGAGTGTGTTTGTATACGTCTCTGTTTACATTTCTGACACTTTATTATTCATAATTATATTATAATTACTGCCATAGAAACGGTACGTCAACTACGACACACTGTGTGTGCGTGCATGTGTGTGTATGTGACAATCTCTACGAATGGTCAGGAGTCGACCTACCAACACAAACAGGACAACACTGGATCTGCACCATTGGGATGCTTATGCTGGACTCATTTCAGACAGCCTGTAACTGCTCCAACTGACCTAATGACACTTCTTTGCTGTAGCATCTTTCTTCCCCCACTTCCATCCCCACCCTGCTCCCCTCCTTTAGGTGTTTGGTGTGTGTGTGTGTGTGTGAATGTTTGTCTTTCTTTTTCTATTTTTTTGTCCTGTTTGATTGGGTTAAAACATGTTTTAAAAAAATGGGGTGACATGGTTGTGACTGATCCCTTAAAAGAATTTTCCTTAAAATTGAAGAATAAAATTATGTCATCCACCATTGCAAGTTGATTTCCATACCATTCCCAGTCCATCATACCATATCATATCACCTGTCCCTGGGCTTAAAAAGGAGACGACTAACTTGTTGGAGCAAGTCAAGTGTTTGTGTGATGTCTGCATGTTGATTTGTGTCTCACTATCATTAGCACCTCGACAGTTAATCCCAGGCCCAGAGCTGGACAGGCGCTGCAACCTTTTGTCCTTTGGATGTTAACATCTGCTGTCAATAAGCAGCAGTCTGGTCATGTGACAACCTTGACTTGTCACTTTCTCTCTCTCACCCCTCTCTCTTTCTCTCTCACTCCCTCCATTCACCCCATCATTCCACTTTTCTTTCACTATCGCCCTTCGCTCTCGCCTTCAGCCACTGTATTTATTACTTTTTCTTTTCTTTCTGCCTCTCTCCCTCTTGTCATCCAGACGGCTCACTCCCCTCACCTAAATAAGCCTCTTGTCGTATCACTCTCTGCATTATAGCTATTCATTACTCTGTTTCTTTCACCTTCACTTTAGGCGTGCATACTGCTCCAGATCTTGCTAATGCATATTTCTCTTATAGTTCTTATAGTCATGGAAAATCTGAAAAATTAAAAGGATTTTTTTAATCAGTTTTCCAGGCTCTGGAAAATAATGGAATAAAATTGCACATTATACATCATTAATAAAATGATGTGTAATGTGTGTGTGTTATGGTTCATATGTCCCATGTATGCCGTACATCGGTTATGCGGTCATTTACACACGTTATTTGTAAGTTAATTCATGAGTAAAATACGTCAGGATTATGCCTAGTGTAACCAAAGTGTTTTTCCAACCTGTGTGTTATGTGCCTCAAACCTATTTCTAACTCACATCAAGTGCATCCCCCCCCTAATAGTGCAGAAATCCAACTAGTGAACGAAGAATTGACGTTGATATTCCAATGTATCTTCTTATTTTATTCCAAATATGTGTATTTAATCATACATTATGTTTTAATTGTATGATTCAATCTGTGCAGATCATTGATAGAACATTTCTAGCTCTAATAAGCGGGTGTCTCCTACCAGGCCGTGAGCCATCAATCTCCAGTGACACGCGAACCGACTCGTCGACTGATTCATCCAGCCACCGGGGGGCGTCACGAAGTCGGCCTCTCCACCAGATTACCTCCGACTCCCAGACCACGGTGGTGGGAGACACCCCGTCACCCAGCAGTGACACCGCAGGTATAACGCCACGCAGGTTTTACAGTCAGGCACTAAAACCTCACATAATTTCCGCATTGCATGCGTTCACAGGTTTCGTGGACTGGTGCTTTGTATAGCTTTGTATCTTTTTAACTAAATCCCGACTGAGACTGCCCAGCGTTATCAAATACGCAGAATCAAATTGCATGGCCTTACAAAGACCCCAGTGTGCAAAAGCTGGGGAACAATCGGCCATGAGTTCAGGAAGAAGGGGGGAGAAAGTCTGCAAATAGTGTACTTTAAAGTCTCTATTTATATGTCCATATCCTTTATTCTGTGTGGCTGTTCTCTCTGTGAGAACACTGTGCACCAGAGGAGTTGCTTTGAATTGTATTATGCATGTGTATAGTGACAAATTCTAATCTAATCTATGACTATGGTCTATGTTTGTTGAATGTAATCCACTTAATCAGAGGGATGGCTACTCTGGGACTGGGATTACCCAAGGCACTGTGAGCAGAGACAGCCAAACAGGAGCCCACACCAAAATATACTTTTCTTGTTTCAATATTTGAATTCCATGACCGCCTACTATCTTTAGGATCCATAACGTCTGCTTTGTGGGGTGTTAAATCTTAACTTGAATGTTAGATTAATAAATCCTTTCTAATATGACATTGTTGCGTTTTGTTATGGAACTCACTGAAACATTGAAAAAGGCTTCGATTAATCTCCTATCAAAGTCTTTTTATTATGCAGAATACATAAACTAATGCATTAAGGCTGCTACTAACGATGATTTTAATGGTCGATTAGTTGATGATTATTGAAACAATTATACGATTAATCGGTTAGATATTTTTATTTCAAAAATTCCCTAAAACAGTCACAGCGACACAGACATTACTCTCGTCAACTTGAAATGTATTGAATTTTGGTTCACAATAGCAAACAAATGTACAACATTTATGTTAATTACTTGGACATAAACTAATATTTTTTGTTTTTTCTAAAAGGTTTTCTTCATATTTTTTATCGATAACATTTAATAATTTGAATCATATTTTGAATCATATTCAGAAAGTATATATTGATATTGTATTTGATGGTGCTGTCTGCAAAAAACTGCTGACAATAACAATGATTCCTTGGCAATTCATTGATTACTGCATTAGCTGTTGATTAATTTCATAATCAATGAATGTCTTCGATTAATCGACTAATCGTTGCACCCCTGTAAAGCATACATAGGAAGTTAATAGTTTCTTCTGTCTTTGAATAATTAAAGGATGGAAATGGGTTTTAAACACAGTCTCCATTAAAATTCACAGATTCATTATTTCATTGCATTTAGGTGCTTCTGTTTAGTAGTTGTTAGGTAATTAACGGACTGACAAAGAGAGAGTGCTTGATTGTGATTGTGTTTGTATTACACATTGGTAAGAACTTTGGCTGTTTTCTTGGGAAATTGCAGGATGTTGCACTATGGCGAAGCAATTTCCATGAGTGTAGATAGAGGTAAGGCTTTGGGCTGTAGTGGTCTAGGGGAGCTCTACTGTATGCACTGCAACAGCATTGTAACTTACTGCACTGTATGACTCATAGACTGAGAGACAAAAAAAGATCCTCTCTTCTCATCCATTCTGCTCATTTCACATTGTTTGGTCACCTTTATAAAATGATGATGATGATTTGGAACCTCTATAGAATATAGTTTTACAAAAAACGTTTATTGCAACAACACTAAAAGACCCAAAAAATTACTTTAAAATGGGAGAAAATATACTTTTCATTAATACAAATCTTCTTCATATCATATACTTTTATGTATAGATATTTTTTACGGAATATTTGGTGGCCCTCCAAACATCAGTATAAAACTCTAAGTGTGAAAATGGTTCCTATGTGTGTAAAATGACGGTGTGATTTTGCTGGTCTTTAGAGTCAGTAGTGGATAGCTCAGCCAGACTGCAGCCCTCCTCGCCCCCCCAGCAGGAGTACAAGGAGACTGCGGTGTATCTTCTGGCCTCGAGGAGAACTCTCACTTCTTCGTCACGCCCACTCTCCTCTTCCTCGTCCTCTGGGGTGGGAGGGTGCGAGGGCGGGGCCGGACCCCATTGGGAGGATGAGAGCACCAGCAGTGAGAGTAAATCCAGGTCAGTAACTCCACCGTTCTCTGGGGGGATTTGGGCGACTCAAGTAATCCCAAACATTCACACCGTGCAAGGCGCTTAACCATGCCCCCATTGGAGCCATTTGGGGTTCAGTTTTTGTCCAAGGACCCTCTGGCTTGGAGATGTTTAATTTTTGGGGCTCATCTGACCAAAGTATTAATTTCCACTTAAAACATCCATTACATTTCTTTCCATTTTAAAAATGTGTCTTATGTATGTAGTCAATTTACAAAGATATATATAAAATTATAGATTTTTTAAAAATCTAGATTCATTTTGAAATTCATCTAGATGTTTTAATACATGCTATGTTGCACTTTAGGATTGTTTTTAACAATGAAAGGTGAGTTATAAATAAATGTAAATAAAATGTATTATTGAGAGCAATGCCGATGATGTGTAAACTGTCTCATCAGAAAAGATCATACACATACTGTCTGCTAAAATGTGCACGTTGGCACATTAGTTATGTTTGATGTCTTATGTTCAATAAAATGCTTGTGTACAATTTGTTGAATCCATATTGCTGATGTATTTCAATGGGGTAACTTCATTTCAATCTTATTGCGAGAAAACAACCACAACACTCATTTTCAACCCACTTGCATGCAACTATGGGTCAAAATGTGTGTATTAACATTTTACCAGTTTACCAAATCCCCCTAAGCTTCCCACTAAAATATATAAGCACTGGAACCTAAGAGCTTTCTTTGTTCTATTTCCTAGCTCCTCTGGAGGGTCTTACCGGCCTGCGTGGCTCCCTCGGCGTGAAGCGGTGAGCATCGACACTGACTTTGGCCAGCCGCGGCCCAGTGGCGTCCTTCTGGGTTACAGCACCGTTCCTGGACCCACACTTGCTCCGGAACCTCGTGCACCATCGGCCGCTCCACCCCTCCCCTCGGGGCCGCTGCCTGGGCTGGACCCAGCGGTCGCCGGTGGCGGAGGGGGTGGGAGGGACATGGGCGAGGCCAGGGTGAGCCGTGGCTTGCCGTCCAGCGCGATAGGGGGCTTCAGCAGGAGCACGGCCCCCTTTCAGGGCTCAGCACTCCCTACTGCCCCCCTACGAGGGGTGGAGCACCAGCCGCGTCTCATCCAGAGGATGGAGAGTGGCTACGAAAGCAGCGAGCGAAACAGCAGTAGTCCTGACAGGTATTTAAGGAGGGTTTGAAGTTGTTCTAACAAATAACTTTGGGGAGTCTGGTGGCATTTAGGGCGTATTCAAACCAGCAGTTTGTCCCGGGGCTCAGTTGAACCGAGATTGAACTTGTTTCCGAGTTGGCCCAGTACCTATGAATGTGCCACGCAAGACCAAGCGGGCGCTAAATCTTTTGAGCCCTCTGCAAATGGATGGGCTCGGCCCAGCGCTCAACCCAAGGATATCGCGCTGTGACTTGGGTCAGACGTATCTGAAAGCGATCGCACTGTGACCTCCATGCGCTAACGTTACACTATTCTAACAGTGACTGTAACGACAGCGCAGTTGTATTTACATCATAGAAAGCACCTGCATTTTAAGTGGTCACACAGTCCGCCTGACAACCGCAGCACTGCAGCTATCCATCCTGTATAAAAAGCAAGTTTTTAAAAGAACCACCCCCGTTCGGTGACAAAAAACATGTATATTCTTAATTATATATTAATTACAATAATTTACCTTACCTGACCCGGCGTCAGGTAAGGTATATTATACTCACAACTTAAGAAAGTTTTTAAAAATGTTGAATATTGTTTCCACAAATCTTAATTCAGGTGGGAGGGTACATAATTTCAGAGCATTGGATTTGAAAGCCGTGTGTTACCACAGGTTCTGAGATGAGTATGAGGGGTGTTTTGATTTTGTTTCAGCCTAAATTACATTGATTTGTTTTGTTGCTCAGCTTCAGCCTCAGATTTAGGTTACGTTATCCATGTTATCACAATTAACCTGCTCGACCCGATGTGAAATCCTTGCATATCATCTCAGGAAGCCTTAAAGTTGAGATGACGCCCATTGTGTATGGAATTGTCGTAATTTATTTTATTTTTTTGCGTGGAAATAAATAAAAGGGTAGACAATCTTGAACAAACTTCAATAGCCACATTTTGATGCCAAAATAAACAAAATACTTAATTAACAAAATAATCACATTTATTAAGGATGAAACTGCGTTTATTACACCATCGAGTAAGTTGATATTGTGAAGTTCAGCGACTAGCCCCCCCCCACCATCCACCACCACCACGGTCAGCTCATCTCCCGCCATGCTGCTTGATTTTTCAGAACACCTCCACAAGTATTTTAGTGTGATGAGGGCTTATAATCTTATAGTGACTGTGAGGTCACCATCACATATACGTTCACACACAGATACTCACAGGTGCGGCAAAATCCACTCATTTTAAGTATTTTGCGCTTGGGCGCCTTGTGTGTAAGAGCCCCGTCTGTATCACATTGCTTTTATTTTTGGCCTTATCAACCAGCCCCTACATTGCAACTTGCGGTATGCAAAGTTGATTGCATACCAATGAACGGACTACATACAGCTTGCAGACATGACGTGTACGTGCGCTTGTCCGCAACGTCAACCCTAGTCCATTTCCGCTATTTACGTAACATTCCAGCTGTTTAGTGCATGCAGTGTCCGTTGGTCACGCACAGGGCTTCCAGTGCACTAAAAATTAACCAAAAACTCTACACAATGCCCTACGCACGTAGTGCACAAGTGCACCATTTAAGACACACTGTCGGACTTCGTCTTGAAAGAAAAAAAAAGATAAAAATTGTAGTTTTTGCATGCACTGAATGGGTTGTGTATGTCACTGTAGGGAGAGTGGGCAGCAGAAGAGAGCCCTCATGTCCGGACCGTCATGGCGTACAGTGCCCAAATCAAAAAGCAGCGCTGCAATCCTTCAACAGACCCCCAGCTGGAATGCTGCTACCACTGCAGGTACACTACCTATCACGTCGCACTAAATGTAACATCTCTCCCAATGCCCCTTACCTTGCTAAAAGTCAATATATTTTCCTCCGTTAAAGGAGTTTTTACATTGACAACCTCTTAAACTGACCTTATTACTTAAATGTATATCTATTATCTGTAGGCACCTGTTCTTCTAGCCAAGATTGAGATTGATCGAAAATCTCATTCTCCTCTATCCTCTAGTCCTCTGTTAAAGGAGTTCTGTTAACCAATCAAAACAAATTAACACTAACAACAACTAATCAAAAACTGTAAGAATTTTTTTCAACAAGGCCGAGATCGAGATTGATTGAAAATCTCGATCTCCTCTTTCTTCTTTTTTCTGTCTTCTTTCCAGTCCTCCGTAACCAATCCCAATTACTCTCCTTAACTGGACAGTTAGGTAAATAGCTGCTATATTTCTTAATTCAAAATCTAAAAACAATATCACTTTTGTGAAGCGCCTTGAGGCGATAAAAATCGGTTTTGAGTCATAACATTCAACACACCCCCAGCTGCAATGCTGTTACCACTGCAGGTACACTACGTATCACGTCACACTAAATGTACCATCTCATAACATTCAACCCACCCCCAGCTGGAATTCTGCTACCACTGTAGGTACACTAAGAATAATATAATTGCAATCCAGTGAAATGCAATATAAAAAAGTAATTGGTTGAGAAACGAAAGGTCTCACCAGTCCTGCATGTCGGAGCTTGTCATTCATTCAAAAAGGGGAAACCTATTTTCGGCCACCCTGCGGTTTATTTTTCCTTCTGCTGTCTTCAACACACTACACACTGCACAGCATAGAACACACGCCTACGGCTTATAAAAAACCTATCCGTGAAGGACTTTGTTTAGAAATGTGTCTCGGGTGGAAAGAAAGCTGTCTGAACACGTCTCTAAATTCAACTTGTGGTTTGAATACGCCCTCCATGTAACATCTCATAACATTCAACAGACTTCAGCTGGAATGCTGCTACTACCACCGCAGTTGAGTGTGGAAAACATCCCATAATAATAATATAAATAATACATTTTATTTACAGAGCACCTTTCATTGACTCATTTGTGTTAGTGCTTATCAGTATATAATCTATGGGAAGAGACGACACAACACACATTTGTTGTACATTACAGAAAATACTGGGTCTCAGGAAAACTTGAAAATGAAGATTTTTTTACCCTGGTGGGACTTGGTTCCATTTGGGGTCAGAGTGATAGAGCAATCCACGTTACATCCACCCATTGGGTGTGCATTGGACCACTGTCTGCAGCCAGCAATTTAATGTATCTATATTACAGTTACATTTGACTGGAATAGGGGATTAGACGTACTTACATAACTATTCTGAAAGCATTGTTGCAACTTGTAAATGAGCATGCAGCTGAAATCCTCTCATAGGACACCACAGTAGCTGCCATGTAACATACCAGCCACACCACATTTACACCACACGGCAGAATTGAAGAAATCATTGAAAAATGTGAATTTTGTGTGCAGCACCCGGGCCCAGCGAGCTGGACCAGCTCCAGGAAGAGGTCCTCCGACGGGCGCGGCATCAGGAGCAGCAGAGGCGTCGACAGGCCGAGCGAGAGGCCGCACTGGGCTTCAACCCCAAACCCTCCAAATACCTGGACTTGGACCAGCTACAACACCAGGGTATGATACAGAAAGAGAGAGAGAGATGGGGACATAGACAGACGAACTGTGAGAGAGAGGAGGAGAAACAGACTGACTGACAGACACTGACAGACAGACTATGAGAAAGATATGAGGAGTAGGGAAAGGGGGGAGATAGAGAGAGAGAAAGAGAGACAGCGACAGACATAGAGAGAGAGAGAGAGACAGGGAGAGAAAGAGACGGACAGCGAGAGAGAGAGAGGTGGACAGAGAGAGAGAGAGAGACATAAAAATAGGGAGCGATAGGCAGAGAAAGAGCGAGAGAGAGAGCGAAAAAGAGAGAGAGATAGGCAGAGAAATAGAGAGAGAGAGAGACGGAAAGAGAGAGAGAAGAGAGAGAGAGACGGAAAGAGAGAGAGAAGAGAGAAGAGAGCGCAAGAGATGACATCACAGCCATGTTGTCATCATACAATCCCAATCACTTGAGGTCTCACCTCAACAATACACTTATTTCATACAATCATTGTGTGGGAGCATTGTGTTACATTTGTAAATACATATTTGATTGCATACGTCGTTTAACCACTGCTGGATATGCAATGCAGGTGTGTGTGTGTGTGCATGTGTTTGTGACTGGGTGTGT
>OMKY01117786.1:0-12096 GCA_900302395.1 Bregmaceros cantori | reverse complement strand
AATGCGCCAATTTCTTAACTAAATAAAGTATAGCATTGATAATTGTAATAAAAACCCACTGACAGAGATGGATGGGTATTTACCGATTTGAAATTACTTTAATAATTTAAATACGTTGAACAATTTGATCCAAAATTGAGAGTGGTGAAAGTGCCATCACTTACAAACAAATCGTGGCGTGCACACATAGCCAGACCTCTCGTAGAAGAAATTTTCATTTTTTTTCCGGTATCGGTAGTACTCGGTATCGGCGAGTACTGAAATTAAAGTACTCGTACTCGTATCGGTTTTCAAAAAAACGGTATCGGTGCATCCCTACCAACCAATAGACATTTTGTGGCCCATTACTGATTACAGATTTTAGTATGATTATGTTACTTATTGGCTACAGAAATGCACCAAAATATGATCACTTCTTCCGTTGGTCATTTCCAACAACTCTACAAAATTTCATCCAGACCCGTGCACAACTTTTTCAGTTGGCGGCAAACCAAATCGACCAAAAACATAACCTGCTTCCGCAGCGCAGCTTTGCACCTCTCATCTTTACACACCGTTACATAGGGTCAGTCGAAATTCAAATCAAAATGTTTTCATACACGTGGTCAACTTTGAGCTCACCTCAGTTGGATCTGAACCATGTAGTCCCGTCTTCTTCCTGGGAGGAAGTCCCTGGAGATCGGTTTGTACAAAAAACACACAAACCTCAAGGCAGGTGCAAGACTTTCAAAGTATTCACATTTCAGTCAATAGTACACACAGTATCACGGCTTGAAAACATAATTATTTTTAAAACGTTCCGTTCTGAGCGGTTAAGGCAGGCCTACGTTTAACGTTTTCGTTCTCTGAACCGTTCCACCACCAAAATATCGGTCCTAAACCGGTTCCGAGCGCAAACATTTAGTTCGTTCCTTAGATTGTGCAATGTTACGTTTAGATATGGTTTATACAAAATATATTTGGTGGACTTTCAAACTTCAGTACAACTGTATTAACATGAAAACAGTGTTTAAAACGCCGTTACATTCGCTTCCTCGTCTGTCCACAAGATGGAGCCCCAGATGCATTGGGCTTGATGACTGACAGTGAAAGTGGACGGAAATAGTTTCCCAGACGTAGGATATGTTAAGACATAACGAAAAAAAAAAGGATTTATGGATTTCATAATGTTCCGTTTCTGTTCAGTCTTTTTTTAGTTTCAGTTTCCACTCCTCATAAAATTCTGTGAAATTCTGTTGGTTTTCGGTTTCCGTTTTCGTTCCTTGAACCAGCTCGGAGCTCTGTACAGTATATGTGCGAGCCTTCCGCTCTGAAGCCAGAAACGCCTTCAAGGAATGGGTTGAGGCGGGTCAAAGTAGGTCGGCCATTTGAGAATATGAAGCTCCCGAATGAATAGGTTGAAGAAGGCAGGGTGAAAATAAAATGAAAATATCCAACAACAAGCCAGTCAGACCTACCTGGAGATGCACACCTCTCGCACCTGCTGAGGCGTCAGGGCGAAGATGAAGTACTTCTCCTGGTGGTAGTTGTAGGGTTGTGGTGTCCGGGCCCCTGTTCACAGAGACAGTTAGAAATCAGCTTTATCGGGGGCGTGCGTTGGCCGAGCGGGTAGAGAGCGCGTCCCCCAGACCATAGGTCGAGCAGTGCCGCAGGTTCGAATCCCCTGTCCGGCTTTTCTGCAATGTCTCACCCCAAATCTTCATCCCAGTTTCCGATTTAATCCTATCACTATCTCTCTCAATAAAGAATGAAAAACGGCGCTTGCGCCCCAAAAAATAATTTTAGAAGAAATCACCTTTATCCAGCATATAGAATAATAGAATAATAACCCATTTTCAAGCTTTATTAGCGTTAGCGGAAACGGGTGAAGATGGGGGGCAGACATGCGGGAAATACGTCGGTGGCGAGAGTCGAACCACCGACTCAGCGCGCCATTAAGCCATATGCGTGCTTTCCAGCGCTCTGCCTAACCAACTGAGCCACTGGGCAGCATGAATATTAAAACATTTAATAATCATTAACATTACAACCTTTTAAGGTTTGTTCTCAGTCCAGGCATCGGATGCATATTTGCCCACCCTCTAAAATTATAAAACATTAGTATCGGGAAGAGTAAAGCACCTAGACTGGATGGTTTGATGAGAACATCCAGGAGGTCGTAGAAGGGGAGGGGTTTCATCTGGACGTCGGGGTGGACTGGAGGCAGGAGGGGGGCGGACTGCTGGAGGTTCATCTTGGAGGCTGGATCACCGTCCCCGGACCCCAGGCAGCAGCAGATCACCGTCCCCGGACCCCAGGCAGCAGCAGATCACCGTCCCCGGACCCCAGGCAGCAGCAGATCACCGTCCCCGGACCCTAAAGACCAGGAGATCACCGTCCCCGGACCCCACAGACTAGCAGATCACCGCCCCCCACGCAGCAGCAGTCGGCCTGGAAGTGAACAAAAAGATTGGTTAGCTGCTAGGACAGCCCGACGGACAGACTTGTCTAAGATCCGCCTAGCTGGGCCCTGTACCATCAAAGGAGCTTAGCTCGAATCCGGGCTTAATTCAGGCTTTGGCGCCTCAATCGAGTACCAACAACGGAGCTTGCGCCGAACGTCGCTTGATCACCGTGGCAACAGGTGCGCTGAGTATGCTTACTGGGATCAGGATTGGCTGCGACAGTCGAGACAACTTCTATTCACTCTACGGCCGTAAAACCCTTGTCACCCACGTACAACATCATCAGACTCAGACATTAAAATCCATCATACTTTATTTTTTTATCCTGACGTCTGTCGCCTAAATGTGTCAATTATTATGACCCAAATAAAGATTCCATAGTCACCACATAGCTGGAAATCCAGGGTATGAGTGTCTTTAAATATAGGGTAAATCCTGGCGACTGACGTCACTTGTCGTTGGCCTAACATTTGGCGACCGCATTTTGTAATCCTGAGTTAACCAATTTGAATTTCTGGTCAGACAGACGCTTTTACTTTATATATGCAAAACACTGTACATGGCAATTGGAGTGATGTAATGTTAATGTTGCATTTGCCCCTACCCCAACCCCTTCCCTAAACACTATCCCAACCCTAAACGCTAAATGTCCCATAACTTTTCTGAGCATCGGGATTTCGGAAAATAGAGATTTCGGAACATATGCCTGACCCCACCAGGTCAACAACAGTCAAGTATTAGTTAAGATTTGATTTGATCTAATTCAAATCATACGCAATATTGGCAATTGCAATTGACACTCCAACGTTATAAAGATAATTCGTCTGATCCGAATGTAAACTGATGAGTGGATAAAACACACGTTAAAAATTCTATATTTTTAAATGCATGATGATCATTTTTTTAAATGACGTGTACTACTACTACTACGAATATTATTATTATTATTTTTATTAGTAGTAGTATTACTACTATTGCTATTATTATTATTATTATTATTATTATAAACAGACACCAGCTACCAGTTCGTTGTCCGACGCTATGAGATCGGAAGCCCGGTGCGAGGTGACGGATCGCGGTCACACGCACCACAGGACCCGGTGTTCCGAGGTCCGGTGTTTAAAACCCGTCAGGTCGACTCGCTGGGCCGAGGTTCGAGTCCAAACCGAACACTTTGTGGGTTTGTTGTCGCTCACCGCAGCAGTCCGCCATCTTGTCTTCTATCCGCCTTTCTCCGGTCACGTGATCAGACGTAGAGCCAGGCGTTTCCTGGATGCGGTGACGCCGCTTTACCACCAGGGGGAGACAAACCTAGCCTGGCGAGCAAGAACCAATGCGTCGTCCACGCATCGCACATTGCAATGCAACGGATGGCAATGTGCGATGCGTGGATAATGCGTTGGTTCTGGCTCACCAGGCGAAGGGGCGAAAAGCCATGATCCCATTCTACCACCAGGGGGAGACAAAGACAAACCATGATCAGTCTGTTTTTTTTTTGTTTTTTTCGACGGTTCCCTATTTTATTTCATTTTTTTAAATCACATAACACAAATACAAGTGAAAGTAAAGTCACAAAGAGACAGTAAATTAATTTCCTATTTTAGGAAATGTCATAGATATACCGTCTATGGGAAATGTTCACTCCAGCCGCCATCTTTCCTACTGATTTTATTTTTTTATTTTTTATTGCCACAATACAAAAAGACAGGTGAAAATAAATGGACACAGAGACAGCATAATAAAAAAAAAATACATACAACATTTAAATAATAAATAAATAAATAAATAAACAAATAAATAAATACATTTAAAAATTAGGGAATAAAATAGACATCTCCAGAACCTTGGCCAAAGTCTTAGAAGTTAACGTCACTTTTTTGTTCTCAGTCAGGGAGACAGAGTCCCGAAAGGCCACTAAACCCACATGAAACAGTTTCATATTTGTTTTTTTTTTCATTGTTCAGCATTTATGGATGTGGTACTTTCCCATCAGACAAATTAGCCCGCAGGCATCGGCAGAGGCAGAGTGTTTTCACCATTAAACAATAAAACCTGTTCTAAAAAAAAATAAGGGAAGCCATAGCCTCTGAAAACCAGCTGTGCACATCCAGACCAAAATTTCTTGGAAAACGAACAATAAAAAAAATAAAGCAAGGTGGTCTCCTCCTCAATGCCACAGAAAGTACATAGAGGTTTTATGTCCACATTAAAATTACAAATACATTTGTTACAAGGGAAATATCTATATAATATCTTGGCATGGATTTCTTTAACTTTATTAGAGATGAGGACTGCATTGTGGCTAGACCAAATATTTACTGTAGACGCATGTTGTTGTTATTATTATTATTATCATTATCTATCTTTGCATTAAATACTGTATTTATTTATGTATTATCATTATCACTACTACCATTGTATTACTACACTGCTAAATAGTTTTATTGGTATCTATTTATTTATCTATGTACTCATTTATATTCTTATACTCTAAAATGTATTTTTTGTCATTAGTACTCCAGCGTTTCCTCTTGCTGTTTATCCTCGGTGCCAAGCCATGTCTATCATTTTAATGACAGATCCATTGTGTGTGTGTGTGCCCTTGTACTATATGTATGTGAGTGTGGTAACTGCTTTAATGGGTTGGGAAGGTTGGGGGTCAAGTGGTCCTTTTATTGTTGTTGTTCTATTTAGTTTTGTTGTGTTGCCGTGAAGCACTTTGAATTGCTCTGCATGAAAAGTGCTATATAAATAAAGTTTGATTTGATTTGATGTGGAAATTCTGTTCTCCATTTTAACAATCCAATAGGGGACTATGATCAGTATGATCGGATAAATAGATGCGTTTTTTGCAACCTTATGTTAGCAAGCTACATGTGTACATGGAATAGATAATAAATAATACAGACTCCAGTGAACATGCAACAAATGTTATTTATATCTATATCTATATTTCTCTCTCTCTCTCTCTCTCTCTCTCTCTCTCTCTCTCTCTATATATATATATATATATATATATATATATATATATATATATATATACACAAACCGTGTGCAGAATTATTAGGCACTCCAAGCTGTTTAGGCTTGAAAGCCAACTACCAATTAAGTAAATCAGGCGATGTGCATCTCTGTAATGAAAATGGGTGTGGCCTAATGACACCAACATCCTATATAAGGTGTGCTTAATTATTAGGCAACTTCCTTTCCTTTTACAAAATGGGACAGAAAAGACATCTGACAGACTCTGAAAAGACAAAGATTGTTAAATGTCTGTTGTACTAAAGAGAGGTGCAGCAGTTTGGAAATTGCCAAGCTTTTGAAGCGTGAATATGAACTTGTGGGATCTTTCCAGGTTGGAGTGAAGCTCAACTCCCAGACCTACTGCCAGTGTCTGGAAGACACCTTCATTTAGCAGTGGTACAGGAAGAAGTCACCATCCTTCCAGAAAAAGATGCTATTCATGCAGGACAATGCTCCGTCACACGCGTCAAAATACACCACAGCATGGCTGGCCAGAAAAGGTATAAAAGAAGAAAAAATTATGACTTGGCCCCCTTGTTCTCCTGATCTGAACCCCATGGAGAACCTGTGGTCCCTCATAGAATGTGAGGTCTACAGGGAGGGAAAGCAGTACACCTATCTAAACAGTGTCTAGGAGGCTGTGGTGGCTGCTGCACACAATGTGGATCACACAGAGATAAAGAAACAGAATTCATGGATGGAAGGCTTTTCAGTGTCATCAGGAAGAAAGGTGGCTATATCGGTCACTGATTTGTTTTTGTTTTCTTTGTTTTGTTTTTGAATGCTGCAAATGTTTATGTTCACATTTTGAGTTGTTATATTGCTTTACCTAGTGATAATAAACAAGTAAGATGGGTATATAGTTGTTTTTTCATTGTGTTGCCTAATAATTCTGCACAGTAATAATTGTCAGCACACAGAGATATCCTCCTAAAATGCCCAAATCTAAAAACAAACACATCAACTTCCAGAAATATGCAACTTTGATATTTAGGAGTATTTTGGGTTGATTGAAAACATAATTGGGGTTCAATAATAAAAAGAATCCTGAAAAATACAACTTGCCTAATAATTCTGCACATGGTGTGTATATATATATATATATATATATATAGCTTCCTCAGCCCTGTAGGTACATCAACGTGTGACAGGTAAAATTTGAAATATCAAGAGAAACATAAGAATTTCTACCAGTTCAGCCGGTTTCAACAAAACATTTCAAACAATTTTTACATGTTTTAATGTAAAACTATAAAACAGCTGAAACAAGCTTTACATGTTTTAGTGTAAAACAATATTTTCATGTTTTATTGTAAAACTATAATAAACTGTAATAACATTTACATGATTTAGTGTAACACTATAATAAACTTTAATAACAATATTTACATGTTTTATTGTAACACTATAATAAACTTTAATATAATTCTTTACATGTTTTAGTGTAACACTATAATAAACTTTAATACCATTCTTTACACGTTTTAGAGTAACAATATAATAAACTGTAATACCATTCTTTACATGTTTTAGTGTAACAATATAATAAACTTTAATACCATTCTTTACATGTTTTAGTGTAACAATATAATAAACTTTAATACCATTCTTTACATGTTTTAGTGTAACAATATAATAAACTTTAATACCATTCTTTACATGTTTTAGTGTAACACTATAATAAACTTTAATACCATTCTTTACACGTTTTAGTGTAACACTATAATAAACTTTAATACCATTCTTTACATGTTTTAGTGTAACACTATAATAAACTTTAATACCATTCTTTACACGTTTTAGTGTAACACTATAATACCTTTTAAAACCATTCTTTACATGTTTTAGTGTAACACTGTAATAAACTTTAAAACCATTCTTTACACGTTTTAGTGTAACACTATAATACACTTTGATACCATTCTTTACACATTTTAGTGTAACACTATAATACATTTTAAAACCATTCTTTACATGTTTTAGTGTAACACTGTAATAAACTTTAAAACCATTCTTTACACGTTTTAGTGTAACACTGTAATAAACTTTAATACCATTTTACATGTTTTAGTGTAACACTATAATAGATTTTAAAACCATTCTTTAGATGTTTTAGTGTAACACTATACTAAACTTTAATGAAACTCTAATCTGGTCCACTCCCAGCAAGGCGTGTTCCTCCGTGGGCTTCCCGGCCGCGCCGCACTGCATGCTGGGAGCACCTCGGGTTCAGGATGGCGGCCAGCAGGAGGCTAGGGAAGGTAAACCGGTCACTGTCTTTTTCCTGCCCGCGACGGGCCGCTCCTCGGGACGGGGATTTATTGACGGTCCACCGGGGCGGGTGGACCCACGCAGGCCGGGCGTCGGGCCCGAGGCTCGGTCGGTCCACCCGGGGCTTCCCCTTCTCTCGTGCCGGAGCACCGGCTGGGGCTAGGCCGACACCAGCCATTCTGAGTGTCCGGGCGTCCACAACACGCCTACGGGGGGTTCACAGCGTTCCGCGGCGGCCGCTGTGACGACAGCCAGCCAAGTCGCGACCCGCCCGGGTCTGGGGGGACGCGGTGTCCGCTGTCGGGGTCCCCCAGCCCGCCGGTGCCCCACGCCGGCTACCGGTGGACTAGCGGGTGACTGGTTGTTTTAGCTCCCTGGCTAACATGCTAGCAGCTAACAGGCTAAGGAACTGCTAGCTCGGCGGCTAAGGAACCTTGTTATGGTACCGTTTACACCCGGCTTGTTATGGTACTGTTTACACCAGGGGTGCTCATTCAAGATCGCGATCTTCTAGTAGATCGCAGGGGACGTCTGAGTAGATCTCCAAGCAGAACAATATATTCTGATCTCCAGGCAGCCTGACAATATTTTTTTATATTTTTATTTAATGAAATTAATCTAGAAATCTAAAAAACATAATTTTTGTGAAAACGGAGTTAATTTTATTGTGTGAATGTTGTCTAAATCTAGAATATGTGAATTAAATGTTTTTGCTCCCCGCAGTGTCTAAAATATATCTTATCATCTGCTTAAATACAAAGGCCTGATAAAAATAGCCTTTTTCTCAAAATGTGACATAACTCCTTTCTTTGCTCTACAGCCTGGGAATGAATTGAATTAACTGTATTCACAACGCATAGTATAAGAATATAGTATTTGTAAAGCAATTCGACTTGTATTCAACATTTCTGTTTTAAACAGCAGATTGGTGGTAGATCTCGCCCACTCAAGTTTCGACCACCGGTAAAACACGCAGGTTGACCTAGTGTCTCATAATCCCCAAAGAGCTTGTTTGTTACTCCCGAGTATGATGTTGTATTCATTACTAATACTCTGAGTATGATTTACTGTTGACATTAAAAGGGCACAAATTCAGGCTGAGGAACTAACTAGTATTAATGGGTTGGAGTTGTCGGCTAGCAGTGTTCTAGTTAAATCAACAGGTTATATCTGGTGTGATGGTTTGTAGTTAGTTAGTTCTCTAGTTGAAGTGACAGGTTATATCTGGTCTGATGGGCTGTAGGTAGTTAGTTAGTTCTCTAATTAAATCGACGGCTTATATCTGGTCTGATGGGCTGTAGTTAGTTAATTCTCTAGTTGAATTGACAGGTTATATCTGGTCTGATGGGCTGTAGTTAGTTACTTAGTTCTAGTTAAATTGACAGGTTATATCCGGTCTGATGGGTTGTAGTTAGTTAGTTCTCTAGTTAAATTGACAGGTTATATCTGGTCTGATGGCTGTGTGTGTATTCCACATTTGGACTCCGGGGAGAGAGATGTGTCATTTCAGTGAAACTGTTGGAACGCACTTTGCTGAAATGTCATTGGAAATCAATGCGAGAGTGATTTTTCTGTCGAAACAAAACTGCCGTCTTCCAGGCAGCCTTCTCCCCTAACACTCGCCCGTCTGAGGAGTGAGCATCTTGCCAGGGCAGCTGTCCTTGACCAGTTGTGACAGTGCCATCAGTTTCGGTTTCAGAAACATGTCCTCTTCTTTCAGTTTCATTCTTGGTGGGGAAGTCTTGATGGGTCAATTACAACTTTTAGATGCTACTGATCTAGGGCTGCAACTAACGATTATTTCAATAGTCGTTGAGTTGCCGATTATTGAAACGATTAATCGACTAATCGTTTAGATATTTTTCCTTTCAAAAATCCCCCAAATATTCACAGTAACATAAATTAATCTTGTCAACTTGAAATTTAGTCAATTTTGGTTCACGATAGCCAACAATTTAGCACAAACACATTACAATGAACTTTTACGCGAATGTTTTGATATTTATTAATAATGTTGAATAATAATTGATCATATTTTGCATTTTCAAGTAATATCACATTAGAGTAGACCAACAGGTGGTGGTGTCAGCAAAAAGTTGTCGATTAATCTCATAACCGATTAGTCATCGATTAATCGACGAATCGTTGCAGCCCTATACTGATTTTGCAGAAAAGCTGGGGAGGGGAGAACCCGCGGCAATGCTCGACCTATGGTCCGCGGGGTGCGCTTTATCACCACGCCCCCGAAAGTATATCTTTTCAGACTGCATGAAACTAGGAAAGTAAAAAAAAAAAATGTATATACTGGTGGTGATCTACTGTAGCGTCATTGAACATTTGCCTCTTTTTGCCTTTTTTTTTACATTTCAGGAGCTTGAAGAAATACGCAAATCTGGCATGAAAAACTTCCGGAACATTCAGGTGGACGAATCAAACATATTGTCATGGCAAGGCCTTATCGTACCTGTAAGTGGACTTCGAACCCTTGTTCTTCTTCTGATGCTGTGTTGGACTCTGATTTGTTTTTAGTTGTTAGAAGATAATAAAGCTTTTATGATGGTCAGGATCAATAGGATATGGATATTGTAAATATAGGCTGTGTCCGAAATCACTCCCTATTCCCTATATAGTTTACTATATGGGGCACACGCCATTTTGTAGGGCTGTCCGAATTCTCCATGTACCCTGTATGGTGCACGGAATGTATCCCACAATGTACTGCAAAAAGTAGTGAGCGTCGCTGTACCCTAGACGGAGCAATATAACCCATAAATCCATAATGCATTGCTGACTCTAGTGTCCGAAATCTTGGCCGTTGCTATTGAGTGCACTACAAATGAGTGCGCTATAGGGAACCATTTCGGACACAGCCATAGAGTCAGTATCGATAGGATATGGATATTACCAAATGTAATTAGTCAGTATCGAGTTTTCCTGCGAAATACAGGGGGTTGACATTTGTAAAGTGATCGTGGTGGACGAATGTGGATGAATTTGTCAATTTGAATGTTTCAAAATCACTACAGCTCGCTCTGCGACAAATTACACATCATCCACCCCACTTCGCCCACCGCTTTACTTAAGTATCGAAGAACTACAGTCAAAATCCGACTAAGTTACTCACTGATGTGGTCACATGTACTTCTGTACCAATGCGATGGCTGCTTCCACTGGTAATTCCAATTTGAATGAGTAAATGCAACGGGTTGCGCAGATTGTTCAGTCATGAGTTTGTGGGGCATAGATCCACACAAGAGCATTTGCGTGTGGAATAGCACTGCGCAAGTTACCACCACCCTTTTAAAATAACGTGGTAGATGTGTGCGCCCACCGAATAGACTTGTTGAAAAACAGTCGAAGACACAGCAAAATGAATGGCACTGGAAGTGGCGAGCTGATACGTGGGTAGTTGAGGAAGTAAACCGGAAACGAGTCAGAAACCTGTCTATAGGATATGGACATTACCTAACGTAAATAGTCAGTATTGATGGGATATGGATATTGTTGAAATGATTGCATGATTGCTAGCCGGGCCAAACGTCAAACTCTAGTGTACCCTTCTTCAGGACAACCCGCCCTATGACAAGGGGGCCTTCAAGATCGAGATCATCTTTCCCGCTGAATATCCCTTCAAGCCCCCCAAGATCACATTTAAGACAAAGATTTACCACCCCAACATCGACGAGAAGGGCCAAGTATGCCTGCCTGTCATCAGCCCAGAAAACTGGAAGCCCGCAACCAAAACTGACCAAGGTGGGTACAAGTGGGGTAGAGGGCGGGGGATTTCCGATTCTCACGGTGTGCTTCGACCGGAAGTCGTTGCCGCTTGTTTCGGCGGCGCGAAACTCGAAATATGCGCTCGTGCCAGCGGTGTTTCAATTTGAGTCGCCGCTCGTGACAATTGCCGCATCTATGAATGGATGGCATCTATGAGATCAGATGCCTGCTTTAAACGCTATAAGTATCTGATCCAAATAGGTAGGAAGGGAAGGCGCATGCCAGCAGAGACTCGTGGAGCTGAAATAATTGAATATCGACCACGGCATCATTAATTCTTCACAAACAGAGAGGGGGAAATAGTGCGCCGTGCAGCGCGGTTGGCCGTGTTTGCTTCCCTCGCCGGGAGAGCAGTGGGAGAAGGCAGGGGAGCTGCACTGCTCTCGCCCGGGGCTGCAAGCTCCGACCACATACCCCCCCTGCCCCCACCCAGCGGACGAGTGCCCTGCACAGTAGGGCAACTGATTATTTTCATAATCGATTAATCGGCCACCTAATCCTGTCGATTAATCGATTAATCGGATCAATTTTTCTCATTAATCGGATCGATTATCTCATTGAAAAAATGTAAAAATGAATA
>OMKY01117781.1:21750-35348 GCA_900302395.1 Bregmaceros cantori | reverse complement strand
GTTCAGACGTGTGCTCTTCCGATCTCCGATGCATCTGGGGCTCCATCTTGTGGACAGATGAGGAAGCCAATATAATGGTGTTTTAAACCTGGTTTTCACGTTAATACAGTTACACTGAATTTTGAAAGTCCACCAAATATTTTTTTGAATGAACAATCAAACTTAACATTGCACAGTATAAGGAACTTTAAGAACGAACAAAATTTTTGTGTTCCGAACCGGTTCAGGACCGATATTTTGGTGACGGAACGGTTCCGAGAACGAAAACGTTAAACAGAGACCTGCCTGAACCGTTCGGAACGGAACGTTTCAAAAATAATTCCGTTTTCAAGCCATGATTATAAGTAAGCAATAGAGTGCACTATTGGCAGATTTTGCACATTTGGATATTGTACAATGCATTTAGCATCGTTATAGCATTGGGGAAAAAGCCATTTGTCAGTCAGTTAGTTCTTGCTCTGATACACCGGTTATCTCCCTGAAGGTAAAATTGAAAAATGTTGACATCACACAAGTATCAGTCATTTTGCATGTTAGTGTCCTCATCATTCTGAATGATTGTGATTGCCACCATAAACTAACTTTGAACTATCAACATTTAATAATAAATGATAAGTATCGCGATACACGTCTATCGATACGCATTCCGATATTTTAGGGTTTTTTGCTTGCAACTCCTTAACAGTACTTCACAAAATATCTGTCACCTCATGTGGATTCTACGGAGACTTTGCTTTGAAATTATACCATCCACTGGATAATGGGTCAAAGTGGCAAAGAATCTCCCACTACGGAGCAACTACCTTTGCCAGTCGCGACGACTGCATAGACCTGCTCGCGAGGAATCTATCCGTACAAGGCTTGAAAACGGAATAATTTCCATGCAGAACGGTTTCGTTCCCGCCTCAGTTCCGCCAACAAAACATCCATCCTAAACTGGTTCAGAACACAGAAATATTGTTTGTTCTTAAAGTTTTGCCAGTGTTTTGCGGGCCGATCAAGTTTATTTATGTATCCCTTTTATGCTGACTGACTAATGCCCACAAATTGTGTAACGCCCCCTAATTTTATGTATCGCCAACGTGCGTGTGTGCGCAATTCTCTGTCTCTCTTTTCATTTAACAACATTATTGTTATTATTATTATTAATTAAGGAGAAAGCGAGAGAGAGGATTGCTCACACGCACCGTTCATTTTCGTTCCTTGAACCGGCTCAGAAAATAAATAAAAATACAGGCATATGGCCAAGCCGTCACACTACACTCTCAGAAGACTATCACCACACCAACTTGTGACACCAAACATTTAAGAGAGCATGCTGCAACCTTGTACCTGTTTCTGTTGAACTGAATGGCAAATTCAGCCATGGGGCTCATAGCCTTGTTTGTGATTGTCATCTCCATTTGGATTACACCTCCACGACGGGCAAACGTGCCCGAGATCTCCAGACCTTTTCCCTTTGCAGCTGGCAGCCACACCTTAGAAAACACACAAATAGCATTGTGGACACAAAAACAATCAACGCTGCTGATGGCGTTCATCGCCTGCAAGGCATATTTATATCCCCAAAACACGGCACATACGGATGGATGGATTTGTCCCAGATTCGGTGCGCTAAAGCTCTGGGGTAGGTTGATGAACTGATGTGATTTTGTAGGCAAAAACGTACAAGAATAACTTGTCCGGGTGGATGGATTTGCCCCACATTTTTTCTTCACTTTGTTTTCGCAATAGTTGTTTGGTTTTAAGAAAACATGAATTCCAATTCATATGCTCAAACATGCTCAAACTTTTTCAGGCTGAGATCTACTTTTGAAATGACTTAAGTGGGCGAGATCTACCACACAAACACCAATATTTAAAATACAAATGTTTAATTGCTTGACAAATATATTTTTATACTATGTGTTGTGAACACAGTTAATTTTATTCATTCCCAGGTTGTAGAGCAAAGAAAAGGGGTGATAGCATTTAAAATATATTTTTTAGATTTATTTCATTAAAATAAAGCATATATTATATATTTTCAGGTTGCAGGGGTAATATATTGTTCTGCCTGGAGATCTACCCACACACCCTCTGCGGTCTACTAATCGCAATCAACTAATGAGCACCCCTGATAAAGAATAACATCTTTCAAGATATTTACATAACTCAGTCATACCTCTTAGTGAGTTGGCATACAAGGTTTTTGCCATCAAGACTTTTTCCTTTGGGCTTGCACAAAATCCTGCATGCCAACACTAAGCAGTAGATTAACTGAGCTATGTCAAGATTCAAGATTATTTGTATTGTTATTTTATTTAATTATTATAAATATGTCTTGGACAGATGCATACCTACAACATAACATACAAAGCATGATACCTCGAAACAAGTAAAAGAAATTTTAAAACGCCCCTGTGACGCCACAATTCCTCTAGAAGCCATGGCTCGACAATATTTCTGGGGTTCATTGATGCGGATATCCCTTCAGCAGTCGATGCCGACTGCATACTTCTACGTTTTTGAAGATGCTGGATCTCGGCTACTGTCAATATTCATGAAGTACCTGGTAGCAGTATCACGCAGCAGGATGTTCCATCCAATGTGCCATCAAAAGAGTCACAAGCACTTGCGAGTTTAGTCACCTATGATCCAAGGGTGTACAACACACTGCCTCACACACCCAAACACCCTTATCGGAGAAGCGGATGGTCAGGTTTAAAAGTCACTCCTAGCCTTCTCCTAGGGGGAAGCATATATGAACGATTATTTAAATGCACCGAGTGTCTGTACCGTTTTAGGAGGAACGTAGCATCCTGTAGGCATGCCCACGACACCTCCGATGTCAAACAAATCACCAAGGCCGCCCAGTGATGAAGGCATGACCGCTGGTGCAGCCCCAAATCCAGTGCCCATCTGTAAGACATACACATGTCAGAAAATAAAATTAAGCACTACGCAAAAAAAATTAACATTATGCTAGCTAGTTCAACACAAATACCAGTTATATGGGGTTTTGCAGAAATCACCACAAATTTACAGCAATTGGTGATGGAAGTGTACCGGATGAGGGATGGGAACCAATGTGGTTGCCACTTATGCCGTTAGCTGTGTCCACGTCGGCCGTCATAAATCCATGCCTTTGGGGCAAGGCTGGCACATGTGCATTGCAAAAAAGACTTTTAAAACTTTAATGTAGGCATTATGCATGCTGCATGATGGGGAAGACAATCTTTGCTGTCCTAACCCTTTAACAGATCATGCACACCCTAAAAGCCACTGTAATGTTCATAAAATCGGATGCATTTTAATGAATGTCATGAATAAGGGTTGATATTATTCACCCTCCCTGGGGGTAATGCAATAGTCGATGCATGGAGTGGACAAGAGTCCCTCTTCCAACTCCTACCACCAAAAATCTATTCAATATATGGTCCGATATTAAACTGAGAAGAACAGATCTTACACTCAATCTTAGCCAGGAGGCAGAGCAATGATGAAATGTCGATATATATAATTTAAAAATAAAATAATAAAAAAACACGCACAAAAATGGCCTAGTCAAAGTATCGGCTATTGCATATATCAAGACAAGGTGTCAAGATCTCTTACCGGGTTTCCACCGATGTCTCCTCCCAACTGGACAGAGGCAAGGGGATGCGGGAGAGAGAGAGGCAGAGACGAGATGTGGTCAGCAAGTAGCCATTACATCTGATCATCTATATTTACACATTTGGGTCGCATGGGTCTTGCAGTGGCTGGGGCGGTGGGGGGGGTTGTGTGGTAGCTGCAGTGGTGACTATAGCAGGTCAAACAGAATGAGTGGGTCTAAAGCAGACTGCTACATCTCATCTAGTGGTAGCTACATTAGCGCCTCAACTGTAGTACCAGAGATGGAGATGGCGCCAGCTCGGTTGGGCTGTACTCTGGTGATGAGCTGGGCTGTTGGTGCGAGAACATCGGGGACTGAGGGGTCTCCATTCGCCCCGGGGAATGCGGCGAATGCTGAAGGCATAGTAGTTAGTGTCCATGGCCACATACGTGTACACACAAAGATCGGTAAGGATTATTAATTGTAAATATTAAATTGTACAATATAAGTAGTTATAGTTGCTTAGATCTGATTTGCAGTCCAACTACCCAGGGTGGAGAGGAATAGTTATAATATAAAAAGTTTTCCATGTTTATCCTATCATCATGAGGAGGGTTTTTTGGCAATTGAAATTTTTGCAAATGCACCAATATGGACGAAGGGACCAGCCAAATTGCAGCCACAAAAATGTTGTCAAATTCATTAATTGTTGGGAAATATTCCCATGAAAATGTTTTTTCCAACATTTTAACACAGATTTTCAAACACTTGAAACTTTTTTTTTTTTTTAACTTGCCCATACTGAATGCGTCGGGTAATGTTTTTGTGCCTGCTTGTCCTTGCCCGACTTCACTCATCACGTATGATGGGGGGAAAATATGAGAATTACTTGAAAAGTTGAAATAGAAAAAGGAATTTGATCATCAATTCCACAGCATTTTAATGGCCCAGCAAGCTTCGATATGCATGCGGTCACACAATACAATCGGCAACATTTCAAAGATCTAATTTAAAAATCAATGTGTAAAAAATAACGTGTAACATTTCAATTACAATTCAAAATAGGAACTTCAAGAGTCACTCATGCTCGTTTTAACAGACTGCTAGAGACTGAATTAGTTAGTTCTGTCTTTAGATTCTGTCTATAGAACACAATCTACTTCATTGGCAAATACTATCTCTGATCTACCCTCTATTTGTTTTTACAAGTTACCGGTTCAGACTCATCTCCCATCTGCAGATGCCGCATGAAGAAGAAAAAGAGGACACAGACATCAGAAGGTAATACGAGAGCTAAGCACGGTGGGGGGGGGGGAGACATTATATATAGAGTGAAAGTGTGAGACTAAGGATGATTTGTAGGAGTCCTATTTACGCATTATCCCACCTTAACCCCTTACCATATAGACCAGTTCAAACTCGTCTATACTGTCGTGCCTAAAAAAGGACAGCAGCATGTTAAACCACAACTTTGCCGTTTCCTGGCGTATATATGTTATAGAGACGATCGTAATTCCATGAAGGTTAACAATATCTATGCGTTTGCTACATTACCAGGCTGTCCAGTCCGCCACCCAGCAGGTCCATGGCTCCCATCTGCAGGCCGGCAGGTGCAGAGGTAGGTCCCGGGGATGGGGCAGGGGCCGTAACAGAAGTTGGGGTGAGGTCCAGGTTGAGGAGATCTCCCAGGAGGTCTCCTTGCGAGGGGATGACAGCAGGTACCTGGGCAGCTTCCGGGGCCGAGCCTGTGTCCTGGCTCTCGGAACTCTCGCCGCTGGACAATGCACATGCAAATAAAGCAGCATTGTTTAAAAAAATGCATCAAATATTCTTGCCAATCGAGCGGTCCAATCAAAAGGTCACCATGAGATTGTGATGGGAATATCAGAATCAGCGTTATTAGACAAAGACTAAAACAGGATGGGAATGACTAAACGTGATTATAACCATGCCTAAAATTCAAATGGCTGCCAAAAAACACTGCACTAGAAATGTTTGAGCTGGATTCCAACTCTTTTGGGATACTACTATAGCTACCAATTTTGTTTACTCAATATCATAACTATATTTCTTGCGAAATTATGTTACTCAGAAATTGTTATGCCGCCTTTAGTAGTTTTGACTTGGCAGATCAACCACGAAATAGCGCCATACATCACAGAAACCACCAATGTATGTTGACTCACGATCCACTGCGCATGGGAAGTCTCTTATGTTGCACTCCGCGGCTGCCTTCGACGAAGGCGCTGGGAGGCTTGTGGTAGACTGAAGCCAGGGTGCCGATGTGGCAGATGAGTTCCTCCAGCAGTGTAGGCTCGATCAGGTCGGTCTCCTCGGAGATTAGCGGCTTCTCTGCCAGCACCACCTCCTTGGCTGCCACGGGGTCGGTGGAGAGCAGGCGCCAGTAGATGTAGCCCCTGTCCCTCAGGTCGGGATTGTCTGAGTCCTAAGTTGGGCAGGGTATGGGTGGGGTACATCAATAGACCGCAGAGATGGTAGGGTGAAGGTACAATGAATATAGTGTAGAGGTATGTGTGTAATGAGGAACACAGCCCCTAACATAATGCTCTTTATTCGTCAATGGACAAGGCAGGAAAGAGAAGGAACACCGAATTCCCCCGTGTCTTAGCAGACAGCGGTGGGCGTGTGTACATGACATCACAATGCAGTCACAAATGCAGACACAGCAGTTACACAAGTCCAAATATGGGCATGAATGTGCTGGTCATAGGATGTCACAGAGTGCCTAAGTGTCTATAAAATTTCCCCAGAAATGCAAACTGCTACAATAGAACAATTAAGTTACTTAGTGACACAAACTCAAACAATTAAGTTATGTCTCATAACATTTGGATTTTGTTCACATGCATATTTCTAATGTATTATGTCATCAATCAGCACAATAACGATGATGCGATTCCTTGGCAATTCCTGATTATTAAAACAAAAAGAGTCTAGCTAGGTTGGTAGCTATTGTGATGTTAACTCTATTGACACTAAATTGGCTAAGTGACTGACTGAAAGGACATTATATAAATAATGATTTCACATCAGTGTTAACTTTGGATAGTGATGTGGGGGCGAAGGCCAACCAAGAGCCTGCCTGGTGAATAGTACTGAGAATAATCTTGTTGACCTCGTTGTCTGCGGTGCAGAGTGCAGACGGCCAGCTGGTATTAATGCATGTATGATTTGCCAACACTAAAAAGGAAGTTGTGCCAAAAGACGGAAGTAGTGGAACAGGAGACGTGAGCAGGAGACTCTCGGATGCGACGATAGGTGTCTGACCCCAACTGTACCGAATTATCCTGAATAAACCCTGATGAATACACCCACACCGTCTGATCATTGGAGAACCTGGTAAGATGACTTTTGATGATTTGGAATGACACAATGTGTATTCGGCAAACTGTGACTTTCGGCAAACTGTGACTGTGACTCGTTGGGAAAACATGATAAGACTGGGTTCTTAGCAACGACAATACAAATCAGGATTAATCATATTTTATGCCAAAATGTCTCGCCGTTGCTAGATAGAATTGCCAAGGTCAAGGGTTTGCAGGTACTGGTGCTACTGTCCTTGGTCCAGTTATGGTTGTTGGGTGCTGGGGGAGAGGGGGTGGCTGCTTGAGAGTCTTTCTCCACGCACTGGTGCCTATCTGCATCACAAAAAAATGAATTGGGTCTTACCTGTGTGGCCAGGCTGAGCACTTGCTGGACAAGCTCCTGGGTCTCCGTGGGCTTTTTCAGGAAAAGCTTGACGATGGCAGTCAGCAGCTGGAGCTGGACCTGGAGAAGCATGAAGGCATATGACTGAAGACAAAGCTTGCAGTTTGGCCTCCTATTCCTTTTCTGGAGCTCAATAAGGCAACACAGTGAGAGCCAGCCAACAGTCTTGGGAAGTTTGGATATAATCCTTGACAGCGGTAATAGATCGCCAATGTGTGTCAATGTTCCATTTCAATCTGCAATAGGGCTGTTGCACGTGACGACGCGGCGTGGCAGCGGCAGACATTTTGGTGGTAACACATACGGTAAAGTATACGTATGGTTAAGTGGTATTGCTTATCATTAAACAGACAGTGTTATGCAAATATCGCTCCCTGCCTTTTCGGACCACAATGATACCAGCATAATTGTCTGCTGCCGCCAAGCCGTGAGGCCAAGTTACAGAACCCTGGCAGCCCTCTCCGAGACCTCAATACACATACAGATGCTCGGGAAAGAGGAAAATATAGTGGCCAGCTGTTAAGACCTGAAAGCAGTCAACAGGTTGTACCCCTCCCTTCAGACATCCACAAGCATCGAATGCACTGAAGCATGTTGTAGTCCACCTACCTGTGTGCTCTCATCATGGAAGCCTTCCAAGAAACTCTCCAGCAGTTCATCGGCATTGTCGATGCGTTCGGCGTACTCGCCCACGATCCAGATCATGGCTGCTCTGGCCTCGGGCTCGTCTAGCGAGTCGAGATTCTCACATAGAGTAGCAATGACACTCTCGTACCTGGGAAATGACGAGAGGTAGTCATTAGCATCAACACACAATCGCTTTATGCCGAGCTACATATATGTACATATACGTATTAGATCTACCATGTTAAACCGGGCATACACTGCAGTTTTCAGCCCATTTTGCCATGATTTTCAAGTCGTGCGATGATTCCTGTGCATCTTACGTTGTGTAGTGTACATCAGTTCGCGAGAAGTGATTAACACATGTTTGAAATTCAGTCGAGTTGTGAGGGCGGGGACCGATTCAACCGCCAAGCTACTCATGCACGAACATAAATGTGGAGATGGCGAAGTTTATTTTCATTTCTTATTCAAGCAATGGCATTAGACACACAATTAATTGAATAGAGGTGCAGCTAAGATTAACCACAAAAAAACCTTAATTTTGAATTACTTTACAAGGAATATATACCTGTAAATATTTTAATTTATTGTCAATTGTGAAAGGTCAGTGCATAGGGTCTTGTCATTCCAAGGTGGCATGATGCCAGCCGTCGAGCAGGTGGCAAAATAAGTCTGCACTTTTAGTCATAGCTTTACTAGGCATTGGACATCATGACATTTCGTGGCACGATAATCAAGGCCCAAAAATAGCCAGATATACGATATGATCGACTTCCTGTACACCCGCAGTCCATACACGGCTGTGCCCAGAAACACAGCCGACAGCCACGGCTGCAACCTGTACACACAGCCGGCTTGCCAGCCGGGGTACCTCCATCCACCAGATTAAAAATGTAATCAATTCCTCAGTCGGACCCGCTACTCAGAATTGGTGTTCCATTTTTTCTTTACAGTAAGAATAGCAAATCACGTCGCCTCAGTGTCCCAGTGCCCCACATGTTACCTTCTCAATTAACAGATGAGTAACAGAGTGCATCATTTAGAATTTAGTTGATTCCAGAAATGACAACGTACTTGTTGGGGTACTTGCGGAAGATATCCTTGATTACCACAATGGCCTCCTGGACGACATAGTTGACCTTGGTAGAGATGAGGTCCAGCAATGTGCTGACGCAACGCTCAGCTGATGGCTGAAAGAGAGTGCAATTATCATAATTTTACAAGGCATGTGCTACAATCTGGTCAGGGAAGTTGAAGAAATGGGTAAAGGCAAGTACATACAAAAATATTCACCAGACCGATTCTTGTAGGAATCAATTTTTAAAGTGCAAGAACTTCACAAACAGCATGTTCATAGTATCTTTTTCTCGATTTCTTTCATTTTGCTGTTGTTGAGTGTTTGCACTTCGAGTCTCATTTAGAAACACAAGTATAAGGCAAGAAAGTGAGAACATTAAATTGGTTATTGATTATCAAGCGGATTCATATTTTCTACACACACGCCCTTTGGTACATTGTTAAGATATGTAATAAAATGACTGATTCGGCAATACCACAGCCAAGCACAAAACTAGACTTTTCAGAGTGTAGACAGATGGGCTTCTAAAATCATAGCATCAACTCTGCTCACATTGGAATCAAGCTTTAAACTACAATCATTATGAAAGCCAATACAATCTTGGCTGACACACGCACACCCACCACCCTGCGCATCGCTCCTCCACTCCCCTACGTTCAAGTAGGAGGAAATTTTACAAGGTATTATGTGTAGAGCATCCTGCCTAACAGTACAAATGGCTACTAGATATTTGAATGGGTCCCACCAGTCTTATTTGTGGCAACTTGCATGTACTGTATACTTGTCAACTGTCGCAATTTTTGTTGACTGTTGCACTGTTATCATGTTTACTTGTGTGCGTCTAAGGAATGTGTTAACACCGTTGAATCTGAGCAGTAACAGCAATAACATATTGAACCTTGAATCTAGCTGCAGCCTTGGGGGAGCAAACGCATAAAAAGCGTGCCGTGCACTCACCTCTACTTTGATGGCACAGCGGCCGATGGCTCGCACAGCTTTGCGAACAAAGTCCACGTCCACCTCAGTAGCATACTCTTTCAGCTCGGCTAGCACCTAAAAAAAAACCCATGCATGAACACTGTTAGAGAAGAATACTTTTAAAATGACGCCACTGCCTCGACTCCCATCGTGCAAGTTTGGAACATGGTACCTCTCTCAAACATTGCTGGAACAGACATTGAATTAACACTTTCCCATGCGGCCCCAACATAGAATATAGAGCCCCTAACAAGTCTGAAGTTGCTACATACATGAACTTCGCTCAGTAGGACAGTACATTTGCTCATTGTGGTTGGACTGCACCGACGTGATTAGTTCAGCTATTAGGAATGAGATTGTGACATCAGCAGACTTCTGGAGCGAGCCGAGACTGACCCGGGCATGGCTACGGGGCATTCCTCGCCGCGCTGGCCGTGCGTGGGCTACAAGCATGGGGTGTTTCAGAAAGTCGCAACGTGAAACCTTCTGCACCTCCTTCTGGTATATATTTGAATACAATTTTTGGGGGAATATCGCATGTGAAACATGTTAACATGTGAAAAACTAGAAGCACTGAGAGATTGCAAAACTGTGCCATAGTGGTACAAAAAAAATAGAGTACTTTTAGTGCTAGCAGTATGTGTGGCAACCCATTATCAATGCAAGTGCTCGAGTAGCACGATTGCGATTGACCCATAGACTGTATTCCCACCGGCGAACATGGCAATTACATTACCCAGCGGCCCCTGTGACCCGGAAGTATGGTCTTGTGGCCGCGGTAAGCGTCCAGCGATCTATCGGTAAGATGGTGATTATGTTACTTATGTTAAAAAATAATATGTAATATACTTTAGTTAGACTGAAGTCTAACATTTAAGTATAAATCATGACCTCAGCTAACAGCCACGGCCTCACCTGGGCGATGTTTGCTTGTGAGGCCAGACGAATCATAATGTCCAACTTCTCCAGCTTGACGTAGATTGGGTCGTTGTACTTGACAAAAAACACCTTCATCTCATGCTTGAGGATCTCTGGCCTGCAGAGGAACAATAACATTTTTTTTTAATATTGCATGTGTAAAAACTTTATTATAATTTGTTGTGCAAAATCAGGAACCCAAAATAGGGCTGAAACTAACCATTTTCATCATCGATTAATCACTTTTTTACAGATGATTAATTGGCTAATTTCCCCCGAATCTGAATGATTATTAACCTGAAATGTTAATCATTAAAAGTTTGCGTTATTAATCTTGCAAATTTTTTGCCGTTTTGCCTTCTCCATGTATTACCAACATTTCCATTTTTTAGTATTTGCATGGAAGAGCCTACTCTTCTGTGCCAACATTATGTGTCCTTGTGGGGCTTAATAGTATTCAGTATCCAATGAGCCATGACCCTTGGAATGCCAACTAACAACATCTATTCAACACGTTTGAGCGTAGAATGGACAACGAAGTAAACGATTCATCAAATTAGTTGATTATTTCAATAATCAATTTAATCGGTTGTAGCTTTGAATAATATCCTGCACAATGGACCAAATCTACCATATATTCCTGATTGTTGGCCACCTATAAAAAGCTGCATGACACACCAACTCTACAAAGTCACCGCTGACCAGGACAGTCATGGAGAGAAGAGAAATGGCAGTTTACTGACAGCGGCAGCAGCCAACAGTCTCAAAAGTGTGTTAGCTGCTCAGCTTTCACCCTTCCTTATCATTTTCGAAGGCTAGGTTTTCAGTTAGGCACAGTCCCTTTTCAGCACTTTTAGGACTCTGTTAGTCGTTGTGCAAATAGATGCAAATAATCTACAGAAGAAAAAAAACATCTGTGTGAAATGAAAGAGCAGAAAAAAAAACATCCTACAGGGAGCATGTGGCGGCAGAGTGGTTATAGAGTGTGCCCCCAGACCACAGGTTGTGCAGAATCGCGGGTTCTAATCCCCGCTCTTAATCCTGTCACTATCGCTCTCAAGAATGATGATTTGGGTGCAAAAACAATGGCAAATATTTCCAAATCACATTAATAATGCGCCGATTTCTTAACTAAATAAAGTATAGCATTAATAATTTTAATAAAAACCCACTGACAGAGATGGATGGGCATTTACTGATTTGAAATTACTTGAATCATTTAAATACGTTGAACAATCCAAACCCTTCACGCTGTGTGCATGGCATGCACACATAGCCAGACCTCTCGTAGAAGAAATTTTAACCGAATGCCCATCCCCAATACAAAGACAGACTTTTTTCCCCGGTATCGGTATTGGTAGTACTCGGTATCGGCGAGTACTGAAATTAAAGTACTCGTACTCGTATCGTTTTTTAAAAAACGGTATCGGTGCATCCCTAATCACAGCCAAAACGCAGCTCAAATGAAGTGGAAAAACGCACAAGGAACCAATGAGTCCTTGGCAGCTAAGGGTTGAATGGTAAATTAAACCGCATTATTGGATTATTTTGGTACTAGCACAAATATATGAACAACAGTAGTCTTATTTGACCTTTGTTCGTACCAGCAAAGACATTAGTTTCCCCAAATTCAAATCGCTATTCGGCATCGACAGTATGACACTGAGAGACGAGGCAATAATCAACAGATATACACATTAAGACCTTCAAATATCAGTACTGGGCAATGAGAATAATGCCGTATACAGACACATTTCACTAATTAAGGATTATACAAATTTCTAGAAAGGCCGCTCCGGAAAAAACATGAATTATGTATACCCTAACTCAATTTCTCTAAATCATATTCCGTGTTGTATCCGGTAGTTAACATAACTGATGATTATTCTCTGCTTTGCCAAGAACATGGAACAAAGATGTTTACCGTTTCTGGACAATGAGGTTTATGTTCCTCAGGGCCACGTATTGGAGTTCCGGTTCGGCCGAAAGCAGAGTGACCAGAGGTGGTGCCAGCTTCTTAAGCAGTGTGCCATAGTAGTCCAGATCTTTGGGCAACATCTCCATGAACTTCATCAGAACCTTCACGGCAGACAGCACGACCGCAGAGTTTGCATGTGACAGACGAGGCGTCACCCGCTCGCAGATGCTGCAAAGCAACACAAAAAGGACAGTTCATGGTTGGAGCCGTCTTGCAAATGGACAATTGAGGGGCCATGCATGGCAAAGCCCTGCAGCCAGGACCAAAAGCAGCAGAATCGTTTCTAAACATTTTCGTTACACATTCCAATGGAGAACCACCATAGACCATGAGAGCCAATGCCTTGAACATGTTATGTAAGGGGCATTTCAAGAATAATTCCTTTCCATTTCAGGAAAATCTGTTGGGAAAAAAAAATGTTGACATTATATACCAGGGGTGGGCCGATTTTTCGGCCCACCCCTGGTATATATTTATATACCAGGGGTGGTGATGTCACCATGGCGTTATATATTTATATATATAACGCCATTTTTCATTGCCGTTATTGAGAAATAGTGATAGGATTAAATCTGAACGTAGGATGAAGAGTCGGGGGGAGACATTGCAGAAAAGCCCGAGGGGGAGGGACAGGCACTGCTCGACCTATGGTCTGGGGCCACGATCATCACAATTGGAAATTAACAAATTGGCTCACCGCTACTACAAGTAGT